>PVIH01011452.1:57160-69219 GCA_004025045.1 Sigmodon hispidus
AAAAAAAAAAAAAAACATTATTTTTTAAGGTCCTTTTTCCTCTGCTTCTTCTATATTGTGATGTCTAGTTCTTGCTGTTGTAGAATTGCTAGGCTCTGGTGGTGCCATACTTCTCTTTCTGTTGTTGTAGGCATTTTTGACTGATGTCTAACCATCTTTTTCTCCAGTCAGTGTAGTGGGATTATGTTGTTGCATTATAAATAATTGTCTCACCTACTGGTTTAATAAAAATGCTGATTGTCCAAAGGCAGACAGGAAGTGTGGGCAGGGCTACCAGCCTAAGAAAATTCTGGGGACATGAAGAACAGAGCAGAGATGACACAGAGAAGCCAGAGAGACACCACGATGAGATGGACATGAGATGCAGAGGACAACTATGCTGCTTTGAGGAAAGGTACCAAGCTGCATGATTAAACAAGATAAGAATCATGGTTACTTTAAGAATTAACAGTGAAGCAAGAGTTATGTGCCTGGACCATAGTCTAATCAGCATAAAATTCATGTAAGCGTCTGTGTTTCTGTGGGATTGTGGGTCTGTGGGTCAGAATCTCAGAGCTAGGCTGGAAAATTCAGGCCGAAAACCTAATATAATACAACAAATCAGTGCAAGAGATGTCCTGTCTCAGGGAGCTGTTATTGTTCCCATCCATTCTAGCTGTGCCTGCATCTCAGGGAGAAGGAACTGCTCCAGTTGGAAGTCTTTGTTCAATCAGAGTGGTGGGGTCTGTGACTTAGAGCCTCTTTTCATACAATCATAGATTTAGTTCAATAAGGGCTAGAGGATTCTGTGTCTCAGGTTGCTGCTGAGGTTGCAGAGAGATGGGTGGATTTGGGGGAGGGAGTGGGACTTGTAGATTGCAGGGTCCACAAGTGGGGGAGTTGATGGGGTGGCCTGCCTGAAGGAGTCCTCTCTGCTGGAATGCAGCTGGACCAGCAATAGGCAAGGGTGGGGAGGCATGTGTTGTGTCCCTGTGCTTAGTTCCTAGAGGCTGGCAAAAGAATATTCTTGACTAATTCCCATTGCCCCATCCCTTGTAATGGTCAAAGTAAACTGAATGTGCACGTATATCCAAGGTCTAACATGCTATCTATAAATACATGTTTAAAGTTCTTGTCAGCAGGGACTTGAGAGATGGCTCAGCAGTTTGTTTTATTGCTAGTACCTACACATTGGCTCACAAATGTCTATACTCTAAAGTGTTTGACACCCCCTCTTTGGCCTCTGTGAGCACTGGGCATATATGTGGTGCACATACATGCATGCACATAAAATATTCATATATACATAATAAAAATAAGACTCTTAGAATAAGTGATTGCTCATAGTATCTATAGCTTTGTTGAATTGTTTATTAATACTGTGTGATGATGTGCGTTTTTAGACATCTATACACACACAGCTTCTTTCTATAGCCTTTTATTGCACTGTTCTCTGGCATTTTGGTTTTACTAGGATTTCAATTAACTACTTTTCTGTTCCCATGTATTCCAAGCTGTAATGAAGGTAGTCATGCCTTGGGAAGCTGCTGTTCTTTGGCTTTAAGGACTGTTTGATGTAAGTTGTGAGAAGGTTTTTGTATCACCTCAACTGTAACCACATGTGTTTTGAAGTTTACAAGGTTGGTCAAAAGTTCTATTCATCTAGTAAGTTTTACTGATAGATGCCTCTTTCTTTCCATGTTGTCCAGATCTGTAGCTTAATTGACTATGCTTTTACTTAACTGAATGTTTGCTGGTTGTAGTCCTTCTGTTCTGATCCACAGACTGCCACTGTTGTTTCTGACACAATGTTAGGTGTTCTTCTGCTGAGAGCAGGCTTTTCTTATTAATCCTTCTCCCATCTTTAAAACTTATCATATTCTCATGTTAATTTAAGACCATGCATCTGATTTCTTAATACTGTTTTTATCTATTGGATTTTCATTAAAGCTTTTAGTTAATTGGATGATTAATATATCTTAGTACTTATTTGTTAAGTTCCTAAAAGTCATTTATAGCACTTACTAAAGTTCTGTTTTTCAAGTGGCTCTTTACTCAGATGGGAGTTCAAACATGCTTTTATGTAGTAGGTATAATGAAGCAGCTTGGAAGTTGCTGGAATTATCAAGTGTGTGAACTTGAGGACCTACCCTACTGTTTCATCTTGTCCTGGTCCATTAGTATTGTGACAAAATATGTGAAAGTATTATAAAAAAATAGTCATTTTCACATACCTGAGATCATGCTGTAGAAGCTGGAGTTCTGAGAGTCCCTGGCCTCTGCTTCCCATATAGAACCTCTGCTGTGTCCCATCGTGAGTGAGATTGTGCTTTGAAGAGCTCTGCTCATTACCCCAGTCCTCTTCTATAGCTCTAATTCATAAATTAGGTGAAGTCCTGGCAATTTAATCATTTCCCTAAAGGGCAATGATTGTTAGGACCACCACAGTGAGGATTAAGTTTTAAGGTAAATTTGAGTGAAGGCATATTCAAACTATACCTCAGCTGGATAGTAGTCATCTTTATAAGATTAGATTCTAGAAAGCAGTATCATATGAGGATCTCATTTGATCCTCTCGATTATTGTGAAGTGGATGCTCCCATAATCTCCATTTTTACAGACGGCTTTACCCAAGATGATCTTTTATCTTCGTTGATGTGTCTTTAAATCCCAAACATCCTTCAAAGTCAGTTAAAGTGCTACCTCTTCCCTATAGACATTCTTGATCTCCCCAACTCACTGAAGGAACTAATCTCTTCTTTTAGCCTTTATTGGTATCCTGCAAGAGCAATGCATATTTTGCATTTTATGTCTTTCTGAGTCCAGATAACTCCAGTGCCCACCACAGTGCCTATTAAATAGAGGTCATGAAAAAGGCCACAGGCCTACTGTCTGCCCCAAACTTATGTGAGTTTCAGCAACATTGTTTCAACAGCACAGGTGCTATTCCACCTGGCAAATATCTTAAGTGCACTCAGACTACCAGGAAGCAGCAGTCACTAGGTACAGAAATCTATATTTTATTTCTAGGATGCCCACTCCTATTACATCACATCCATGCTGTGCAAAAACCAGTATGATTATAAGTGGCCCTCAGTGAAAAAAATTATTAGAAATGTCACGTGTGTGGAAAATTCTCATTTCAAATCTCTCTGTTTCTTCTCTCCTTTTCATTTCACAAAATGCATGCTGTGTGAGTGCAGCTGTGTTACTCCTTTTAGATTTTTGCAGGATTGCTTTGTGAAATCTACTAGTTCATATATGCTTTTATATTTAAGAAGATTAAAAGAGGATTTAGACTACAATTTATTTTATTAAAAATGCAGCAACATTTTGCATTTTGGGTCATGCAGATGCTTCAACATTTACCTCTGCTGGCTCATAACATACCACTCTGTATGGCTCAAATGCTTGTTTTTAAATGAAATCTGAAGCACTCTGATGGAGCAGATATGTTTGTGATAGAAACCTCTTCTTTTGCTTCTTCTCATCCTTCTTCTTCATGGGTTATAATATACAGGTCACACAATTTCTTAGTGTTTTTATTGTTCAAAGCATGTTTGGCAATCTGAAGACAGACCCATAATTAAGAGCTAAAATTTAATAGTATCAGTATATTCAGCTTTCACAATATTTAAAAAGAGGAACATCAGAAATTTTATTTTTAAGAAAATTTGATGGAAAATTTATGTAGTCTACTTTTGTACAGATTGCAAAATAAAAATACCAAAACCCTGATTAAAGGGGAAAGCTCATGTAGCTGTTGTATGTCCCAATTTAGTTTTTATTCTGTTTAACCTTTGATCAACACTGGTTTCTTCCCCTTCTCTCTCCAAACAAAAAGAGGTCAAACCTGCTTGCCCAGGATCTGAAAGCAGAATTTTAATGTGCAATTATATTTTATTGGAGTATTCTCTCCTTACATTTTGCCTTAGGTGTTGAGTTTTTTTTTCATGATATATATATATTCTTTTCACTTGTGGAAAAATATAAACAAAAAACACCCTGTGTTATTCCAAGAACTTTGAGGTTATTCTAAGATCTTTGATATATAGTTTGCTAGCTTAAAAATGAAGAATGACTTGTTTGCTGATGAGAAATGCAAGGATAACTGAGAAATTAATATGTGAAGTCAAACATCTGTAGGCTTAATGTATATATTCCAAAAAATAGGACAATCAAACATACATGTTTTTACATGGGCCCTTATTTTTATTAGATTTTAAATAAAGCTACATCTGTGAATCAAAAGTCATGGAAATTGAAGCACTTTAAAAATTTACAGGTCAAGAGAACAATATCTCCTCTCTTTATTACCTAGGTGACTCAGGTTAATTATTTTTCTGACCTAAATCTTCTGGGAAATGACTTTAATTATCCAGTTAACCTTGCATATGTAACAAAGTTTTAGCAAGCCCCAGAACTAGAAGAATATGATTTTTAAATGTAAAAATCAGTCAGATAATTTTGTGATAATAGTTTGATTCAAAATACAAAGAATGGTGCTTTCTTTTTTATTATTATGAATTAAAGTCTCATCTTTTTGTCCATGTATCCCCTTGTTCAAACTCCCTTCCCCATCCTGCCCCTCCCAGTCACTCACTCTTCTCCCCATCACATTATCTCCTCCCCAGCAAGGGCAGGAGGTTCCAAGGTCCCAAGGTGGCTTAGTTCAACATCCACTCCAGGCAGATCTGCTCTCCTCACTCCAACATCAAGACTGGGCCAGGTGTTCCTCTGGAGGGAATGGGCTCCAAGGTGCTGGTCCAAGGTGTTTCCAAGCCCAAGCTGTTCATTGATTGTGGTTTGTAGCTTGGGTATGCTTTGCTTTTTTGTTTAAAGTCCACTAATGAGTGAAGACATCCCCTGCTTATCTTTCTGAGTTTTGATACCTTTCTCAGGAAGATACTCTCCAAATCCATCCATTTGCCTGCAAATTTTAGGATATAATTTTGTCTTACTGCTGAGTAGTATTCCATTGTGTAGATGTACCACAGTTTGTTAATCCATTCTTCAGGTGAGGGACATTGAGGTTGTTTCCAGGTTCTTGCTATTACAAATAATGCTGCTATGAATGATTCTTTCTTAATTTAACTTTTGTTGACTGGAGTCCTTGGCCAGAATTAGTTCAGCAGCATTTCATGATGAAGAAGCCCAGAAAAGCTGATCAAATGTGTCTGTCTCACACCTCTTTCTTCCCTTAGTATAGAATTTTGAGCTCATTTGCATGTCATGTAATTTTTCTTGTAGTTCTATACATTGTATAGACTAAAACAGCAGCAGAATTTGTTTTTCTCATAGTTCAGGATGTGGAAGTACACATGAATAAGGTATGTCAGTGGATCATGTTGTCCTTCAGTGTCCCTTTATCTTTGTACATTCCTAGTTCCTGAGGCTGGCTGTCATTATTGGTGTTCAGTGACCTGTATTGGCACAAGTTTTATTTCTACAGTTTTTATGGTATTTTCTCTGGGGTTTTTTGTCTTTTTTTTTTTTATCTTTCTACGACTTTTTTTTCTTGTAAGGAAAGATTCCATGTGGACTGATGGTCTACTCTAATCCTGTATGGACTCACCTTAATGAATCTGCAACAACCCAATTTCTAAGTGAGGTAATATTTTTATGCCCTAGAGATTGATTTTGATATAGCTTTTAGGGAGAATGAAATTTAAGTATTAATAAGTGGCTGTGTTTATGTTCAGGTTAGGAGTCTGCTTGCCACCACAAAAGACTTCTATATTTTTATACCTAGTGACAATTTTCATGTTTTCATAATAGCTTACTTTTTGCATGGCATAGACACAGCACAATGAGTCTGAGAGCTTTGCTTCTCTGCTTTCCATAATTCCTGTAATGAAGAAATGGTGCTTATCTAAATGATCAGAAACTATTCCTATAACTGTTCCTATAACTACTCTGTGTCAAGGCTTCAAGTAAAAGTTCCTGTAACTACTCTGTGTCATGGCTGATTTGATGAGATAAATCTATGTCATTCTTTGATTCCTTTGTTTTCATGTACTATTGGAGTTTTCCATATTTGTAACTTTTTTCTTTTAGTAGGATTTCCCAAGGTAACATCAATGTCTATATCTTCAACTAATACTATATGCTAATGATTACTTCTTTAATATCTCTGCCTAAGATTTTATGTCTCAAAAGCTTGACACTCTATACAGAAGAGCTTCAGGTGTTTCTTCTTCTCCTCCTCCTTTCCTCTACCTCTGACATCACCACTACCTCCCCTCACCTTCAGTAAAACATGTGTTTCACTTAGAAACTTAGATGTCCTTCTAGAATTCTGTTTGTGGTAAGTCTATGAATATCCTATAGCTCATTAATTCTTATCCATTCAACTTTTTCAGTAATTTTCTAACCCTATACTTACTGAATGTACTATTCCAAGCCAGCTTTCTTCCCTAGATTATTGCAGTGTCTTCGCTATAGGCCATACTCCTTTAGACACAACCTAGTTGAATGACTGCCACACAAAGTATTTAGGTTAATACTTTAAACTTGCATTTCTGGACACACCTCTTTATTTCTTACAATCTAGCAGTGGCACTGGCTTCAACTGGAATGAACTCCATGTTGTTTCCTGGATACAGTATATTAGTTCATATTCCTATGCCACTTCTGCTAAAGTTTTGAATAAACTTCCAGCATATTTTCTCCTGCCAGCATATAAATAAGCCCCTTAACATTCTTCTGAATAGTACTTCTCTAAGGAAATCTACATAATGAAGTCTCCTAGATTGCATTCTAATTGAAAATATTTCAAAAGACTCAGATTATTTGAATTAAACTTACTTTTCATTTTTATCAATCAATATTAGATCATAATTCTTTTTTGACTGTTGTACAATTGACTAGGAGAATTAATTGCATTAGTACAGTTCTTCTGTTCTACTTGGAAATGGATTTCCAACTGATTAATTATTGAAAAGTATAGTCTAAAAGTTGCTATTCATAAACATTTTTATTTCAAATAGAAAAGTGCTGTACTGAACGGCAAACAGTGGAGATGATGGTGGCTGTCTGGAAACTGAACAGAAAGTCTGCTAATCAATCACCAATTTGGGGCTGTCATAATGACTGCATTACCTGAGTGAACTACAGTGTTGTGAAACAGAGCTTGGTTATATGGACTGTCTGACCTCTGTGTCATCGGTTGTACAACAGTCTGATTGATTACTCTGTGACTGGCCTAAACTATCTGGAAAATAATCAATTTTCTGTCATGTTTAATCCTGTTCATATTATAATGCAGGCAATTGCTTTGAGTGCATTATGTGTAGGTCTCCATTACTTGTGAACAAGGTCACTGTAATTGGAGATACATTCAGTCTTCTCATTGTGTGGATAAGGAGGATTTAGATTTCAAAATTGCCTTAAAAATGAATCATTTAATTTAATCAGAGTATCTATAATTTAAGTGGTTGTACTTCTCTCAATGGCTCAAAGAACCTGCTTGTATCATTTCAGCTCATCTATTGCTGTTTTTTTTTTTAAACTGTAGTTTTCAACATACCATGCATTTTGTTACCTGAATAAACTTGTCTCTTCTCTCTCATTCTTGGCCTATATTCTAGGTTATGAACATTAATTCTTAAAACATAAATGTTGCCACAACTATATATGATATGTGATACATTTTCAAGCCAAAGAAGCTCCAAAATAATCACTGACCTATTGATACTGAACAGAATATAAAACACTCTTTAAAAAAATTCTGAGCATTTTGACTTGCGTAAAGAAACTTATCCACAGTTGTCAGTAGAAATTCAGGGGTTGAACACAGGTTAAGCAAAGGCTAATTATTGTGCTATAGTTTGACAGATAACTAGGATTTATCTCCTCATAAAAATTGCAAGTAAAACGTTGAGTTATTACTATTTAACTTCTATAATACTGATCTGAGACTTTTTGCAGAGTGTATGAATAGTAGCAGTTCCTTTTAGAAGTGCTATGTAGCTAGACCCTATGATGTCTCACCTGCCACAATCTTTAATTTACTATTCCAACCACCAATTGTACTATGAATATACTTCAAAGGAGCTTTTGAAAAAAGATTCTGATAACTGTAGGCAAAGAAAGTCCGCAGGGAAGAGCATAATTTTTATTAAAAACACTTATGCAGAAATCAAAAGTTCAAAAAGTTTGTGACCAGTGTACTTGAGTTACAAAAATTGCAGAGACAGTTCTTAGCTGACATGAACCTATGTGAAATTGATATATATATATATATATATTTGTATATATTTGAGTCTTTGATGACTTATATAATTTCAGTAATACCTTAGATCACAATTTATTATGGTTCATAGTTCTTTCTTTCTTTCCTCCTCCTTCATCCATCCTCTTTCCATTCCTCTCTCATCTGCATATTAACATTTATTTTAGTTTATTGTATTAGAAACATACAAATTCATAAATAGTAGATAGGTAAAATGATAAAAGAAGCAAAACTCTAACATGTGAGAAACTTCCTAAAAATTATTTTTACCAATCAGTACTTATATTATTGATATATACTTAATAAAAAGACACATAAATAAATATGAAACCATTATTACTGTTAACTTTAAATAGAAAATGACTCAAATGTTGCTAAAAACAAAAATGGCTCAATATAGTTCATTAATGTAATAGAAAACTCTATGTAATATAATTAAACAAGCTATAATTTTAAACAACTCAGATTAACTTTATACATACTTTCTATGTAAAGAAGCTTCATTAGGTGCACATTTTGTTCTAAAGACCCTATTGCACTATCGGGCATTACAATGGAGTGCTTTAGGGAGGAACGGGTGTCACAGTGAGAGAGGAGATACAGAGCTGCTCCTGGGGAACGTTCCTTTATAATTTGTATGATACTTCTATTGATATGCCCACATAGTAAGAATTAATGCATGGTTTATACATTTTTGCATAGTAAATTTCAGTAAAAATAGTTTTTAAGATAGAATTTTTTCAAAAGGTCATCTGGACTAGAATAAAATCAAATTACTTTTTTTAATAAGCCAGGTAATCAATCATTTTTCAGTAGACTCCTATCATTTGTTAGAATAAATATTCTCAAGACAGAGCTAAAAGAAAGGGGGGGGCAAGGTTACCTGTAGTAAAAAAAAAAAAGGTTTGCTAATGACCTAATTATATTTTAGGAAATTATTTTATTTATTTTATTTAGTTATGTGATTTAATTTTTAGGTCCTTTAGTGGTAAACAATATAGACTACATTATATATGTAACAAAGAGTGGTGTATATAAAAAGTTTGAAAGATCAACTTCAGATAGCACTTTTGTCCATGGTTTTGCCATTTATTTGATGAAGAAATTTCTATTTTTGTTTTCACGACAATGAGTCAGTTGAGGGGACAGAATCATGTGTTCATGTCCTGAGTGATACTGCAGCAAGTGACTCAAGCCATCCAGATAGTTATCATATCTCCTTCTTAGCATGCTATTCCAGTGGTTTTGGATGAAGGGGTGAATGAGTTCAGTCACATTGACTGTCTCTATGTCACAAATTATAATACTTTGAAAAAGGAAGGAAACATAGATAATATTTCAGTCTTTCTACTTTGCTGAAAAACTGATGCTCACTTAATATTTTTTGGAAGAATAAATGTCAATAAATTGGGTAGGCATGTGCTGGTTTGTGTGTGTGTATATGTGTGTGTGTGTGTGTGTGTGTGTGTGTGTGTACTATAGCACATATGTGAAGCTCAGCTGATAACTGAGGTGACTCAGTTATCTCACTCCACCATGTGGGCCTTAGTGACAGCAGTCAGGCCGTTATCTCAGAGGCAAATGCCTTTTCCACCTGAGTTATCTAGCTAGTCCATGTTTATAAGTTTCTTTTTCATAATTGTTTCTGTAAGCCAAGATTTTATTTTCATATCTACTGAACAATAATGATAATGCAAACTCCTTACTTTCTGTCTCATACTTCACAGGCAGGGACTAATTTGCATCATAAGAAATCAAAAACATTACTCACTTTTATTTTTGAAATTTTCCCATGTGTATAATGTATTGTGATCATATTTATCTCCCATCATGCTTTTTTTATAGCCTTACTCCTACTTTTATGTCTCATGTGTGTCTCTGTGTGTAGATGTCATGTAGCCAGAATTGCTGTGTGTTCTTTGTTTTGAACACTGCCGTATCCAGAAGGCAATGCCTTACAATATTTTTTTTATCTTCTTCTGGCTCTCCAACTTTTCCAGCCATCTCCTCTGCTACTTTTTAGGCATTGGAGTGTGTGGTATTGATATCTTAATTAGGGCTGAGTCTTGAACAGTCACTTATTCTCAGTACTTTGACAAATTATGTCTCTAATGTAACCATTACCCACTGCACATCTTTCCTTTTTTCTTTCCATCCCCCACTCCATTTCTGTTTAAACCCGCCCATGGCTAGTATTTCTGTCCCTCTTTCATATCACATGAGCTATATAGCATCTTTTACCCACACTCCTATGGTAATAGCTCTTTTCTTAATTCCTGATCTTTACAGAAAATTTAACACTTCAAACTTCAGATATGCATGTGAGAGTAAAGACACTGTGTTTGTCTTTCTGGGCCTTTGATACCTTATTTAGGGTAATGTTTTCTAGTTTAATTTCCTACAGATTTTATTATTTCATTTTTGTTTACAGATGAATATTGTTTTGTATAAGTTCCATATTTTCTTTATCTATCTACAGTTGCTGGCCATGTAAGCTGGCTCAATAAGCTAGTTATGATGAGTAGAGTAGCCTGGATGTGCAGTTGTCCCTGTCATAGGATCTACAGTCATTTGGATGTATACCCAACGTATGTGTGTGTGTGTGTGTGTGTGTGTGTGTGTGTGTGTGTGTATGTGGTTAGTCATAGAGTACTTATATTTGTATCTTTTGAGAGTTTACTCTTCTACTGACATTTAGTAAGGGTTTTTGTATTACTACATCCTCACCAACATTTGTGGTGGGTCTTTTCTTTTTTCTTTTTACTTTTGATGGATAGATGCTTTGAATGAATGAGATAAAATGTCGGAGTAGTTTGTTTTTTTTTTTTTTTTTTTAAAAAAAAACTATTTATTTGACCTGGTAAATTGATCATTATGTTTGTTCAATATAATAATATACTATTGTTATATAACATAGTTTTAGTAGTATTAATCATTTAAATAACAGACTTGTAATTTATATGTGTGGAGCTTGAACTATGACCTTAGTCCACAAAGGCAAGGAGATATAATGTGCACTTGAGAAGCAGGATAAAGAAGCAGGCTTGTTCCAGTGATGTTGAGACTTGGGAAGACAGGGAAGTCCTATAATAAAGGTAGTCAAGGCACAGTTACATAGAAAGAGGAGTCACCAGTTGCCTGAAATGCAGAAGCATTTGTTTTCACTCATTTTTTTTTTTTTTTGAAAGCTAACTTCCTTGGGCATAGGTATTTCAAGGTAAGAAGAAATATTTATGTAAATTTTTTTTTCTTTATTTTGTACTTATCAAAAAAAAAGTAAAAAGAATTTAAAAAAAAATGCCGAAAGAGTTAACAATAACTATACAGAGGATAATAATCATAAGCATGGCTTATCAAGGGTGGAAATGCAAATAAGATTGCTACACATATATTTTCTTTGTGTTCAGCTTTCCCTCTGAATTTTTTTTTTCCATCCCTGTATATCCTTATTGAAGGTCTCTTCCCCCTCCCACAACATCTCATCATTTTTCTTCTCTGCAACTCCCCATCCCCTCCCTTGGCAGGGAGCAGACAGTCCTATGGTCACACTGGCCCAACAATGCTTGGATCAGTCTTCACTCCCGGCCAAATCCAGTTTTGTCCCCCCTCCCTCAAGAGTGAGTCAGGTGTTCCTATAGATGGACTGGAGTTTGAAGGGTCAGTCCAGGGTGTTTCTGATCCCAAGCTATTCAGTGGTTGTGGTTTGCCGCTTGGGCATGTTTGGCTTTTTTTTTTTCTTGTTTGTTTGTTTAGAGACCCCTAGTGAGTGAGTACATCCCCTGCTTATCTCTCTGAGTTTGTGATACTTCGCTCAGGAGGATATTCTCCAAATCCATCCATTTGCCTG
>PVIH01011453.1:0-69082 GCA_004025045.1 Sigmodon hispidus
GGGAGGGAGGGGGAAAGGAGGGAGGGGAAAAGGGGGGAGGGGGGAAGGGGGAAGGGGGGAAGGGGGGAGAGGGAGGGAGGGAGGAGAGTGCACCGTGAGCTCTGTAGGGGAAATCAGAGCCAGCACTATGACCTTGGTTTCTTTACTGCCTTATTTTCTGGAGGCCTAATTATATCCTGTTCTCAAACCCGGAGCACTTTTTCTGCATTTCCTCAGTTCTGGGAAATCCAGCACCCTCTTCTGGCTTCCATGAGCACCAGGTACACATGTAGTGCACATATGCAGACAAACAGTCATATACATAAAATAAAAATAAACACATCTTTTAAAAATGCGAAGTTCCAGTCTGCACCTCAGCTTTTCCTTTGTGTGAGAGTGATGTCTCTGTAGAGGGCGCACATGTGCATGCATGGGGGTGAGCCTGCACATAGAGGCCAGAAATCAACATCAAGTGCCATTTCTTCAGCACCGGCCACTCTGTGGAGACCGTATCTCACTCTGATCTGTAAATCACTAATCAACATAGGCTGGCTGGCAAGCAAGGCCCGAGGATCCACCTGTCCCTGCCTCTCCAGCGCTGGGATTACAAGAGCACACCACTGTGCCCAGCATTTTATATTAGTGCCAGCAACTGACCGAAGATCCTTATATATGGGCAGCAAATGCTTTATCGACTGAGTGATGTCCCCAGCCTCCATGATCCCAGCAATTTTAGTTGGCCTCAGAGTGGACTTCAGAAATCACCAATGGGTATCTTGGCTAATTCTACTCATTCTTAATAAGCCTGATTGGTGAGGTGTTTATATTTAAAAATTGGCAAATGGAAGAGAGAAAGTGACAGAGACAAAATGTTAACTAGTGATGGATCTGGGCACAGGGTATATAGGAGCTCTAACTGTTCTCATAAATTTCCTTCTGTGGATAGAACTTATACCAAAATTAAAAGTATGAAAAGGGGGAAATTTGACCAGAAGTTTTTTTTTTTTTTTTTTTTTTTTTTTTTTTTTTGGCTTCTCTCAAATACTCTGAGAATGTCAAAGACCCAGCTCAGTTTTCTTGCAGAGAATTAAAAGCTGACCTCAGAAAGCCAAATCCAGACTTCTGGAAAAGTACTCCGAGTCAGGAGTTGGGGTACCTGTGGAGTTTGCTCAGGTGAGTCTCACAGGCAGAAGGCCGGTGTCCCTTCAGTTTTGACTCATAATTTCCCCTCCCATCCTGCCCTCTAAGTATAGCTTGGATTATTTTTTCCAAGCACAGCACCTTGCACTTGCCCACACTGAAGCTCATCCCTGGCAACTCCCCTGCCCACTCATGCAGCCTGCTGAGATTTCCCTGTGGCTCAGCCTAGCATTTCACTACCTGGTACAGTTAAGTGTCCCCAGCAAATATGGAGCCATGGCCACTGCCACCTCCGGATCAGCCAGGCAAATGTCAGCAGAGACAAGTGCCTGTACCACACTCAACTGTGGTCAACTCCTAAGTAACTAACGGCCCGCAGACCACGTGACTGGTTGCAAGTAGGTGAGAGCAGCTGTGTGCGAAGGCTTGTTGTGTTAATCTGAGAGTGAATGTGTAGACCCGATTGACTGAGGTCAGAAGAAAGCCCACACTAGATGTGGACAGCACCTTTCCATGGCCTGAAGTTTCAGGCTGGAAATCATATATATATATGAGATAGCAAGCTATAAGCACTGTCTTGGGGAGGGAGAGAAGAGAGAAGGGGAAACAAAGTCAGAGGAGGAGAAAGAAAGGAGGAGGGGGTAGAAGGAGATGGAATGAAGGAAGAGCAGAGGGAGGAGAGAAGAAAGATGGAGAGCGAGTTGGGGGAAGGACCCGGTGGTGGTTGTGAGGGCAGCAGTATGTAACAGCAAGAGGGAATTAGTGTAGCCATCTATCCCAGCTTTCCAGCAGCTGGACTATCGGGGCTGTCCTCAGGGAGGATGTGACACACCACCATTGGCTTCTACTCCCCTTTCTACCAACTTGTGACAGCCCAGAATCTTTCTAGCCATTAGCAAATGTCTCCTGAAGGGAGAGGCAGAGGTCACTCTCAGCTGACAGCACTGGTCTGGAGATGGGGAATTCAAAGAGCAAAGCCATATGAAAGACTGCAACCCAGGTGATCAAGATAATAGATTGAGTCTAAGTCCTGGATCTAACACAGGTTGGTAATGTGACTTAAGTTCTCTTTGCCTCAGTTTTCTCAGCCATAAAATGGGACGATCTGGCTAAGATGTGTTATTTAGCAGAAATAAACAACCTCTGCATTAGCTTTCCATCACAGTGACAACATACCAGGGAGGGGGGATCAACATGGAGGGAAAAGTTTCTCTTGGCTAACAGTTTCTGGAGCTTCCATCCATGGTCACCTGACTCCACTGTCCCTGGGTGTAGGTGAGTCAGAACATGACTGGGGAGCAAAGCTGTGTACCTCACAGTGGTCAGGAAGCAGCAATGGGGCCAGGACAAAATAAATATATCTTTCCAGGCCACATCCACAGTGACCCCTTCCTCACCAGGCTCCACCCTCTAAAAGTTCTGGCTCCTCCCACCATCCATCAAGCTATGATTTCATCAGGTTAACCCACTGATGAAGTCAAGGTCCTTTTAATGGCTCCCATCACTGAACACTGCTTCACTGGGGACCAAACCTTCAACATATAAGCCAATGAAGGTCATCTCCAAACCCAACCATAGCAACCTTCTAAAGATCAGTAGCTACATGCACCTGACAAAAGCAGCTGGGCTTTGTTCTGGTGGCACACAGCTGACAGAAGCAACCATCTGAACACAGCTCAGCAGAATGACCAGGAGACAAAAAGATAGACAGGCTCTGGCATGTTTCTATCCATGATTATTGAACAAAACACATCACACTACCATAGCAAATGGGAAGTATGCAGCAACATGAAACCAACCACAGCCTGGGAAGGGGAGGAGAGCAAATGCCAGTGAGAAGGGGGCGTGGTTTTCTAACACGAGGGGCAGTGCGGACGTCTTCACGTGTTTGTGGGAAAGAGTGAAAGAATCGGTGACACAAGTTCTCAGAACAGCGGCACACATGGACTCCTCGGTGTGTGTGGAGGAGCACAGTGCTGGTTGTCATTTCTGTCTCAATGCATGTGTTAGTTATTTGACTCTTGGCTATAACAAAACCAACTTAAAGAAAGAAGGCCTTCTTTGAGCCACTGTGCAAAGTCCATCAAGGTGAGGATAGGCACGGTGGCAGGGCTTTGAGGAAGTTGTTCACCTTGTATACATGGTCGGGAAGCAGAGAGGTGAACGTTGATACTCAGTGTGCCTTCTTGCTTCTTTAGAAACCCTGCCCTTGGTATGATGTTGCCTATTCATGGTAGATCTTCCCATCTCATTTAACATCATCTAGAAATGCCCCCAGAGACATCCTCAGAGGTTTGTTTCCATGGTAATCTAAATTCCTTCAAATTGACAGACAAGGAGAATCATCACAGCTTGGCTGACCTATAGTACCAGATGAGTCACACAGCTTCTTATCGAGATGTTGCCCTGAAAGAATTTCACAGAGGTGACTAATTCTAAAGTTGGCTTTACATAGAAGGGATTATGCTCAGTGACCTGCTATAGTCAGTTGAAGGGCTTCAAATGCTAAAAATAAATAATAAATTCCATCTGTTAGCAAAAATACCCATTCCTTCCCCAAAACATCCACCCTGCCCTTACTAGTAGCTTGCTTCATAGATTTAAGGTTTACCCAGCCAGCCCCGACAACCACATGAACCAGTTCTTTGCGCCCTTCTCTTTATGGCCTCCCTGTTCTGTGTTATTTTCCCTTCCTTCCTTGTAGCCATGAATCTTATTCCCACCCCCAGATTCCCTCATTTGCCTCAAGTCCTCCCCTCTGCTTTTTCCTCTCTTCGGCTCCATCTCACCTCCAAATCGCGGCAGTTGTGTATTCTCAGCTAAGCATCGTGGCAGTTGTGTATTCTGGGCTGAACATCCTGGGTCTAGAACCTTTAACTCTCTGACTATGCCTACCTTATTCCAATAAGCTTAGCTCCTGCTTCCACAGTCCCATCCTTCTAACTTTAAGAACAGAGCCATTCAAATCCCTTCTCCATGACCTCAGTGGCTTTCTGTACCTTGACTTACTCCCATGCTGAACAGGATGAGAGGCCACCCCAAATTGCCACTTTGCCATGGTGATTATTTTGAGCTGAAGACAATTGAGACCCAGCAGAGGTAGGGGAAGTTTTCTGCTCTTTCCCTCTCTGCATCAGTCCCTCTGTGTCTCTCCTCATCTGTCCGATGAAGAACTGCTTCATCTCTGGGGATGTCACCAACTTGAACCTGCACACACAAGCTTTCCTGAAGCAACATTTACCTTCTGTTAAACCCCCTCCATGTATTCACCTTTCAGAAATTTACCACTCAAAAGTCTAACCTCTTCCCCTTTGTCTCATCAGTTCGCCACAATTGTATTGATCTTTATTAAAATAGTACATAAACTCTCGGGCCTATGTCTTTGGGTTTCTATGTCCTGTGCTGTGAGGCCCCTGTGTGTAGGGATGAATCGCTAATGGTAACAGCAAGTAAAAGTTGTATGCTTCCTGCTCTTTTCTGTTCAACTGCCTTTTATCAACTTGATTGGGAGCCCCAGATGTTGAATTTAAGAAGGTAAGGGGACATTTTTTCCCTGTATATCACAAAACAGAAGTACCGATTCTATCCATTTCAGTGGCATAAGAGGGACTGAGAGTTGTTTTGGCCTAGGTACTGACTCTTGGCTCTGCAGCAGCCTGCTTTGAACCTTAACCTCTTCATGAGTTACTCTTCACAAAGCCAGACATGTTCATCATTTAAAGGGTGTCATTTAAAACCTGGCAACACAAGGTTTATTAGCCCTAAATTGAGCAGCTCTGCTCCCTTTAGAGATGAAGACATCAAGTGTAACATGTCTTGTATATTCATCATCCCTTGATGGGATGGAAGCTACCCCCATCCCCAAAAGGACAGAGAAATCATCCTGATACAGCAATGTAAGCTACCCCACAGGGGGAAAGTATCATC
Organism: Sigmodon hispidus; assembly: GCA_004025045.1. NCBI lineage: Eukaryota > Metazoa > Chordata > Mammalia > Rodentia > Cricetidae > Sigmodon > Sigmodon hispidus. The sequence goes on from PVIH01011453.1 coordinate 5,047, forward strand.
CCCTAACACCTTCTCTGGAGTCAGCAGGATCTAACAGAAGAAAATCTAAGCCAGGTATCAATCCAACCAAATTGTGGTCAGCCAGACCACAAGCTCACTAACGCAGAACCATGCATGTTTCCTGCTGTTGCTCCTGCTTTTCTCTTCCCTATGTAAAGCTCAGGCTCTTGTCAAGGCTCCAAAGAGCTGGGGTTGATGTTCTCAGTGTGGTCATCTAGAATAAAGTCTTTGCTTATTTCACCATCACATTCTATCCCTTGTATTTTAGGATCAAGTGGCCATACCTATCTGTTGGGACCCATTGATCTTTCATACATATCCCCAGCCTTGAACACGGGCAACTTGATTACATGAGGATTAATCAAGGCAAACCTGTGGGGGACCTTGTGGGACATTGCCTCCCCACACTGAATAGATGAGACCATGTTAGAAAGTCTCAAATCCTAATCCTGCCCACTAGCTGCATAGAATCCTTCCCCTTAAGGCTTCTAGGGAAATCTGAAGAAGAGAGAATCACTAAGTCACAGAAACACAGTGTTATTTAACTGTGTAAAATGATATAGGAAAGTTTGGCAACAACAGCAGGAAAAGAATTTACCAAGACATAGGCAGAAGAACTTATTGAAAACCATGGCAGCAAGGCCTGTTCCCAACGACAGCATCCTGTCACTGGGGGAGTGGAAGGGTTTGTTTTTTGTTTTGTTTGTTTGTAGCAGTTGAAGGGGAAGTTACTTTGTCTAATTGCACAAGTCCTGTACTAATATATAGCTAAGGGAACAGACACACCTCTCTCATTATCCTGATGAATAGGAGATTTTACATACTAGAGTGTTTTTCTCAAACCCTTCCATTGATATAAAGTGCCATGGGTCACTAGAGATCGAGGTCCAGATACCCTGTGTAACACATCTTGTGTGACCAAGGCCAACCTCCAAATGATCCAGGATGATGGTTAAGTGTGGAGATTTTGCTTTTATTTTTGGCCTATTTTTCTCTCTGCCTGAAGCAGTCCCTATCCCAAATCTCAGAAAAGAGAACCCCCATGAGGACTTTAACATCCCCATCCCACAACCTTCTCTTTCAACCCCTCCCAGAACATAAAGAGACATTGTGATTAAGGGGGAGCTGCACCCTCCCAGACCTGCTGCTCATCCACTCTCTGACACCCCACCATCAGTACCCAGACCAGGGGGAGTCCTGTGAAGCCTTTGAAGTGTCTGAACCTCTCTACATTTTACATATCAAGAGGGAAGCAAACCATAAATCATTATTGGAGAGAGAGAGAGAGAGAGAGAGAGAGAGAGAGAGAGAGAGAGAGAGAGAGAGAGAGAGAGAGAAAGAGAGAGACTAAATCACAGAGGTTGAGTATTCAAAGGCAATTAATTGGGACAAGGAGGGGGGTGACAAAAGAAAAGCCATTATGTAAATGGAAGGCCACTCCACCTTGAGAAGATAATGTCTGCTTTGAACACAAAGGCAGGGGTTTAACACAGCAAGTTTCTTCCAGATCTGCTGGAATATTAAACTCCCTCATGACTAATATTAGACCTGGACAGCATCGGCTTTCTGAAATGTTAACATTTTCACATTCTTCATATTCCTGCCACAAAATTGAGCAGAAGTAACTCATATTCAGCAAGATCTTTTCCAGCTGAATGGAGTCCATACCCATGCCTGTATTGTAGGTCTCCCCTCTAGAACTTCCATAGAACTATTTAATGGGGGTTGAGAAGGTGCCACACTGGGAAGTTCCTCTTGCAGAAGAAGCTGGTTCTCTGCTTTCCCTCTGACTCTTTCTTCTGGTCTGAGGGCATCTGGTAGGCAACTAAAATCAGAATAAAGTTTGACATCTCTCTCTGCGTCTGTGCCCTTGGCCACCTTAAATATGAGGTCCATTCTTGCTTCACTCCTGGTGGGATGGTAACTATGCAAGTGTTCATGTAAAAATTAGCAATGTGCCAGTGATTGGCCCTATATAACCTCTCTTGTCCCATTTCAAGGCTGAAGACACTAACGAGTAACTAAGATACTTTCAAAATATGTGAGGACATTGTAGTCAAAAGATTATTAACCACCAGCTTACAATAATCACCACGCTAAACCAAGTTACTGCTCTCCTGCTCTCTCTCTCTCTCTCTCTCTCTCTCTCTCTCTCTCTCTCTCTCTCTCTCTTCCCATTTCTCCATCTCTCTGTGTGTTATATTTATACATTTTTATGAATGTATAGGTATGTGCATATGTGAATGTATGTGTGTATATGCATGTGGAGGCCAAAAGTGAGTGTGGGGTTATCTTTCTTAGTTACTTTCTTTAAGGATGTGATGTTAGAGGGTTCAGTGTGATGGTATACACTTTCAGTCCCAGCACTTGGGAGATAAAGTTAGCCAAACCTTTGTGAGGTCAAGGGCAGCTTGTTCTATAAGAGTTCCAGGCCAGCCAGGGTCATACAGTGAAACTCGCTCTGTATAAAGGGAGAGGAGAGTAAGAAAGAATATTATGTTAGACTCCAGATGCTACTCAGGCATCTGCAGCAGCCCTTCACCTCTCACAGCTACCCATAGGCACTCTACTGAGGCACTGCTTGTGAGTTTCTAACTAACAGAGGTGTCCAGAGCTCTTCATCTGGTGTCTCAGTTCCTTTTCTACTGCTGTAATAAAATATTATGACCAAGTGACTTCTAAAAGAGAGTTTAAGTGGGCATAAGGTTTTATATGGTTAGTTTATTATGGCCAATCAAGGCACGAAGATAGGCAGCGGGAACAGGAGCCAAGAGCTCACATCTTGATCCATAAGAGGGAGGCAGAGAGTGGGCACAGTGAGAAAGGAATGAGTCTCTTGAAACTGCAAGCTCCTCTCTCTTTAGTGACATGCTCTTCCAACAAGGCCACATCTCCTGGTCCTTCCTAAACAGTTCCTCCAGCTGGGGTCCAAGTGTTCAAATAGATGAGCCTTTGGGTCAGGGGAGCGGTGTTTTCATGCAAACCATCACACCTGGGGAAGTGAGTTTACATCAAAGAGGGTGATGGTGGCTCTCCTTTCTGGTCTCCTCCTTCTGTCTTACTCCTGCCTGGCAATCAGAGTGTCTAGCAGAAAGATTGTACTGCGAAAATGCTCCTAACCCCAGAAAGATATCAGACAGTGGTTCTCAACATTCCTAATGCTGAGACACGTTAATACAGTTCCTTGTGTTGTGGTGACCCCCTCACACAACCAATTACAAGATATCAACTGTGGCAATTATTTTATAAAAATATCTTGTACACTCAGCAAATGAGACTCTTGCTATACCTCACAGCTAGGTTGATAACACGCCTTGAGGTCACCTAAGACTTAGACTGTGGTCCTGTTGAGCGTCCAGCCTATTTTTAATCTGCCTTTAAGAGAACAGTGTAGCAACTAATTTCACTTGTCTTGGATTCCCATGTTTACAGTCTAAGAAAATTCTTAGCTGTAATCTTTTGTTGATATGTTTTGTTATAGATTTTTGAGACAGGGTTTCTCTGTGTAGCCCTGGCTATCCTGGAACTCACTATGTAGACCAGGCTGGCCTTAGACTCATGGAGTTCTGCCTGTTTCTATGTCCTGAGTGCTGGGATTAAGGATGTGCACCACCACTGCCTGGTCATAGCTGTAATCTTAGGTTTAGTAAATTTAACTGACACATTCAACAACAGACCAAACTAAGCTAGGGTAATAGAAGTTAAACAATGGTGTCTTTTTTTGTGGGATTTATCCCCAGAAAAGCCTGAGATAACATTCTGGAGTAAGGACTCTTTACATAGCGTGTGCTACACAAACATATGTTTACATAAAAGGTCATTAATCTAATCACTCAGTGTTAGTGTATTCTGCTATAATACATTATGATGTAATAAAAAGCCATCTTTAGAAAATGCAAAACTGGGCTGGGGATGTAGCTCAGTTGGTAGAGTGATTACATATCATTTGTGAAACCTTGGGTTCAGTCCTCAGCACCGCATAAACAAGCATGTTGGTGAACACCTGTAATCCCAGCACTCAGAAGGGAGAAGCAGGAGGATCACCAACTCCTCTCTCTCTCTCTCTCTCTCTCTCACTCTCTCCTTTCTATGATTGGGTTTTTCTCTTCCTTCAGTTTTTTTTGGGGGGGTTGGTTTAGATTTTGTTTTAAATCTCTTTGTTTCATTGTTACTGGGTTTTAGTTGGTTGGTTTTTGTATATATTTGGTTCTTCAAGACAGAGTTTCTCTGGGTAGTTCTGGTTGTCCTGGAATTTGCTCTGTAGACCAGGATGGCCTCAAACTCATAGAAATCTACCTGCTTCTGCCTCCTAAGTGCTGATACTAAAGTCTGCACCACCACTGCCCCATGTATTACAGGTTGGCCTTGAACTCACTATGTAGGAGATGACGACCTTGAACTTCTCACCTTCCTGCCTCCATCTCTCTATTGCCAAGACTGAAGGCATTTGCCACCACAACCAGTGTATAATATGCTAGGAAGGGAACCCAAGGCTTCATACACACTAGGCAAGCATTCTTAGAACGGAGCCACAGCCACAGCACATTCCTGAGCTTCCTAAATACCACTGAGCTGTATCCCCAGCCCTCGCCTTTTTAAGAATTAGAGCAAGACTGAGAATACAGGAACAGTAAAAGAATGAGATCCCTCTTACTCTGTTGTCCAGACTGGCTCCCAACTCATGACTTTGTTCGGTTCAAGTGACCCCCAAGTGGCTGTACAAACACATCATCATATTCAGCTATTTTATCCTGAGGGGGCATGGAGACAGGGATAGCAAGGGGCTTGCCATCTCCCTCCTATGTATCTGGGGAAGGTGTGCCAGTGCCCTGTGGCTGGCATATTGAGTATTTTAAGGGCACAATCTGACAGCTGGAGGATGCCACCCCACCAGCCACATTTACCCAACACAAACATACCTCCATGAGAGCAGTATTTTCTAGTCAGTTTGGTTCCACTTAAATGACTCTCCAGAGTCCCCTGCCCTGTCTGGCTCCAAGTAACACCTGGGAAAGGGATGGTCTGTAAGCTGCACCATGCAGAAGCTGAGGGACACGACCGTGCTCTGAAGCTGAAGGGTCCTGGGGGTAGAGCAAGTGCAGCCACAGCACACAAGCAGTAGCCTCCTCTGAGCTTCTCTGGCTCTTGGTGACCTCACACCCTAGTCTTGGGACGTCTTTGTGTGTGTATTGTTCATGTGCGCTTGTGAGTACACATGCATTTGGAGGCCAGAGGTTGACTTCTTCAGTTGCTCTCCACCTTATTTTGCCTAGTGAGCCCCAGGGATCCTTCTATCTCTACTTCCCAGCCCTGAGATTATAAGCATGTCGCACTGTACCCAGCCTTTTCTGGCGATGCTAGGGATTGAACTCAGGTCCTCATGTTTGCATGGCAAGAACTTTACCTACTGAGCCACCTCTCCAGCCCCTTAAGAATCTTTCTTTAAACATATGACTTAAGCAACTGCATCAGACAAATGAAGTATTCCACCTCCAAAAGGTGAAACATAACCCCCCCTCCATGTCCCCTGAAAGGCCATAACATCTTGGTCCCAGAACTGCTTCTGCTTCTGCATATGCAGTAGTCCTTCAAAGGTCGCCTCTGTTTGCTGGCTTTGACAATAAGAGATCATGATTACAAGTGGCTTTCAATTGTGCAAAGATATTTGGTCTTCATTAAGGTTTATTTGTGACTGTTCCAATGGTGGTTTCTCAGAAGGAAAAGAATGCAGATGGTAATTAGACCCTCCTAATTGCAGTAGTCACTGATTGCCTGTATTAAAAAACATTTGAGAAAGTGTAGCAATTAGAGCTTCGGGAAATATTTTAAAAACAAAGCAAAAGAGGCCACATAGTACAAGGACACAGAGCGGCATCCAGGATCTCCTGCCCAGCTGGAGTGGACCCTTGGCAGCCCTAGAGGTCTGGACGCAGTATCCTTTGGATGTTGGCCACTGCAGTCTGAGGAGGAAGAGTTGTATTTTTTCCCAGTCATTCTGCAGACCCTGCTGAGCTGACAGAGAAGGGAGACATGCTGTAAAAATGCACAAAACTTAAAATAATGCCAAAAATGTATTAGTTACACATGGGCCCAGTCACACATGCCTCTGTAAGATATTGTCAAGAAGCAAGAAACCGCTTCCATTTGATTTTATTATACAGTGTGTGTGTGTGTGTGTGTGTGTGTGTGTGTGTGTGTGTTGCCATAACCATGGTATGGGGGTCAGAGGACAATTTGTAGGGGCTAGTGCTCTCCTTCCATCATGTCCCTGGAATAGAACTCAGGTTACCATACTTTGCAGCAAGTACCCTTACCCAAAGAGCCATCTCGCCAATTTCTATATTTGTTGTATATCCCAAGTTTGATTTACAGGGTAATTTTTCTATCACTGTGAGATGCCATCCCAGGTATGGTATTCTTGAATTCATCTGTCAAGTGTAATTCAACCACAAATGGTACTGTGCCCATAGAGAAACAAGCTTAAAATTTTGTTTCCATCTCCTAATTGGCATGGGCACTCTGAGAGAAATACAGACCCATTAAGTAAAGAATGTGGAGCACTCACTCACCTCCCACCACCAGTGATGACAGGCTCAGTTAAGGGTTTCTATTAAGGCCCATTAAGAAGAAGACTGGATGGCAGGTTTTGGGGTTGCTTGGAAGGCTTTGCACATTTGAGTGGGCAGGTAGGGTGGAGCGTAGCCACAGGAAGAAACAGGTGAATGAGGAAGCAGTAGGAATGGGAGGGACAGCCGGGAAGAGCCCCAGAGTACATGCCTCAAACGTGGTTTTGAGTCCAATATATTTTGTGCAATTTCAACCAAGTTAATTTTTTTCTGGTATGTACACCAGGGGCTGTTCTGAGTGCCTGGTGTTCACTGTAACATCTGTCCTCAGGGCAGAGCCACCAGGCAGGAGTTATTATCTCGGTTTTCTGAATGAGGAAAGTGAACCTGAGGGAGGTAAAGTAACTCGCTCAGAGTCACCAAGTGAGTACACTGCTGAGCCAAAGCCAGCTCATCTGTTTCAGCATCCCATCCTCCAGAGCCCTGTGTTACATAAGCTATGGAGCTCTACAGTGTCGAAAGCCTCCTTCCCTACCGTCAGTCTCTTCATCTCACTCTGCAGATAACTAGTGGAGCATCTCCGGTGAGCCTAGTAGCTTCTCTGCATACCGCTGCTGGAGAGTTCCCTTTAGACTGGTTTGGTACAAGCATCTTATTGTCCTTACTCCACCTGTCATGAAACTAATTTATCAGTTCATGGGAATGCAGCAAAGGACTATCTGACACTCAGAGGCATTATGCCAAAACGGAAGCTAGAGCAGCAGTCATCTCACAAAACCGCAAACAAAACCAGAGGAAGCCATTTTCTCCACATGTAGAGAATCTGTAGGAAAAGTGGGAACATGGATGAGTGAGGACTCCAAACTCAGGTAATGAGTTCTAGACCAGAGGACCAGCTCAAAAGTCCAGGCATTTAGTCCTCCTTAGGTACCTTCTGGAGTTTAACTCTAACTCTGTAGATAACATAATCGATGCTTCAGAGTCCCTTGTGTAAAATGACATAATCTATGAATATAGCCAAAGTATAGCTGTCTATATATTATAAATCATCCGTAGATTACTTACAATAACTAGTAAAACACAGATCAAGAAAAACATTCTGCAGGTGCTCAATACAGATGCAGCCATTGTAAACATAATTTCACTTTCCTTTTTATTTTTTATATTAATTATTTGGTGATTTTACATCATGCGCCCCATCAAACTGAGTTATCAGTCCTCTCAGATTCATAACCACTCTTATTATCTCCCTATTTACAAAAAAAAAAAAAGCCCATTCATGCTGCTCATTTAATTACTGGAGAATGATTAAACTCCCTGTGGCCAGACCCTTAAAGAAAACAAGCCCTTCCTCACCCACACCCCTGCCAGAGGTCATCAATGCAGAAGTGAGGCATTGTGTCATTTAGCTATGTTCTAGCCTTGAGTTCTTATATACAAAGATATCATTTTTTTTAAAGTCCACTAATGAGTGAGTACATCCCCTGCTTATCTTTTTGAGTTTGTGATACCTCCCTCAGCAAGATATTCTCCAAATCCATCCATTTTACTGCAAATTTTAGGATATCATTTTTTCTTATTGCTGAGGAGTACTCCATTGTGTAGATGTACTACAGTTTGTTAATCCATTCTTTAGTTGAGGGGCATCTAGGTTGTTTCCAGGTTCTTGCTAATACGAATAATGTTGCTATGAACATAGGGGAGCTAATGCCTTTGGAGTGCGAATGTGCATATTTAGGGTATACACCCAGTAGTGTTATTGCTGGATCCTTGGGGAGATTGATTCCCAGTTTTCTGAGAAACCGCCATACTGCATTCCAGAGTGGCTGAACAAGCTTACATTTCCACCAATAATGGAGGAGTGTTCCCCTTGCTCTGCATCCTGTCCAGCATAGGCTGACATCTGTGTTTTTAATCTTAGCCATCCTGACAGGTGTAAGGTGGAATCTCAAAGTTGTTTTGATTTGCATTTCTCTGATGGCTAAAGATGCCGATCACTTTTTCAAGTGCCTTTTAGCCATTCGTAATTCTGCTGAGAATTCCAGTTTCAATTCTGAACTCCATTTTTTTAATTGGGTTATATAGGGCTTTGGGCACTAGTTTCTTGAGTTCTCTGTATATTTTAGAGGTCAATCCTCTGTTACTTATAGAGTTGATAAAAATCTTTTCCCATTCTGTAGGCTGTCGTTTTGTCTTACTGACTGTGTCCTTGGCCTTACAGAAGCTTTTCAGTTTCAGGAGGTCCCACTTATTGATTGTTATTCTTAGTGTCTGCGCTGCTGGTGTTATACTTAGGAAGTGAACACCTGCGCAAATGCGTTGGAGGGTATTTCCCATTTTCTTTTCTATCAAGTTCAGTGTAGCCAGGTTTATGTTGAGGTCTTTGATCCACCTGGATTTGAGTTTTGTGCAAGGTGATAGCTTTGGATCTATTTGCATTTTTCTGTACACTACCATCCAGTTATGCCAACACCATTAGTGAAAGATACTATCTTTTTTCCATTGAATATTTTTGGTCTCTTTGTCAAAAATCAGGTGATCATAAGTGTGTGGGTGAATGTTGGGATCCTCAATTCTATTCCATTAATCCACAAGTCTGTTTTTATGCCAGGACTAAGCTGTTTATATTACTGTAGCTCTACAGTATAATTTGAAGTCAGGGATAGTGATACCTCCTGAAGTTGTTTTGTTGAGCAAAAGTGTTTGGGAAACCCTGGCTTTTCTGTGATTCCAAATGAAATTGAGTATTGTTCTTTCAAGATCTGTAAAATATTGGGATTTTGATGGGAAATGCATTTTGGTAAGATTGCCATTTTTACTATGTTGAATTTACATTTACCCTACCTATCCAGGAACATGGGAGATCTTTCCATTTTCTGATATCATCTTCAATTTCTTTCTCAGAGATTTAAAGTTTTTGTCAAACAGATCTGATACTTCTTTGGTTATAGTTACACCGAGGTATTTAATGCTATTTGCAGCTATTATAAACGGTAATGTTTCCCTTATTTCTTTTTCAGCCCTTTTATCTTTAGTTTATAGGAGGGCTACTGATTTCTTTGACTTAATCTTGTATCCTGCTACATTGCTGTTTATCAGCTATAGAAGTTCCCTGGTAGAATTTTGTGGGTCACTTATATGTACAATCATATCATTTGCAAATTGAGATAATTTCACTTTTTCTTTTCCAATTTGTATCCCCTTAATCTCCTTTCATTCTCTTATTGCTTTAGCTAAAACTTCGAGAACTATGTTGAATAGATAAGGGGAGAGGAGACAGCCTGTCTAGTTCTTGAATTTAGTGGGATTGCTTTGAGTTTTTCTCCATTTAGTTTGATGTTGGCCATTGGTTTTTTGTAAATTGCCTTTATTATATTTAGGTATTTTCCCTGTATTCCTGATCTCTCCAGAACTTTTATCATAAAGGACTGTTGGATTTTGTCAAGGGCTTTTTCAGCATCTAAGGAGATGATCATGGTTTTTTTTTTTTCCTTCAGTTTGCTTATATGATGGATGACATTTACAGTTTTCCGTATGTTAAACCATCCCTGCATTTCTGGGATGAAGTCTACTTGATCATGGTGAATGACTTTCTTTATATGTTGTTGGATTTGGTTTGCTAGAATTTTGTTGAGAATTTTTGCATCAATGTTCATGAGGGAAATTGGTCTGTAATTCTCTTTCTTTGTTGTGTCTTTGAGTGGCTTGGGATCAGGGTTATTGTGGTCTCATATAAAGAGCTTGGCAATATTCCTTCAGTTTCTACTGTATGGAAGAGTATTGCTATTACCTCTTCTTTGAATGTCTGGTGGAACTCTGCACTGAAACCATCTGGGCCTGGGCTTTTTACATTTGGGAGACTTTTAATGACAGCTTCAATTTCCTTTGGTGTTATAGATCTGTTTAGGTAATTAATCTGATCTTGGTTTAAGTTTGGTAAATGGTACCTGTCCAGAAAGCTGTCCATTTCTTCTAGGTTTTCCATTTTTGTGGAGTACAGATTTTTAAAGCATGTCCTCATAGTTCTCTGGATTTCCTGGGGGTTGTTGTTATGTCACTCTTTTCATTTCTGATTTTGTTACTTTGGATTCTCTCTCTCTCTCTCTCTCTCTCTCTCTCTCTCTCTCTCTCTCTCTCTCTGTCTGTCTATCTGTCTCTCTGCTTTTTGGTTAGTTTGGATAAGGGTGTATCTATCTTGTTAACTTTCTCAAAGAACCAACTCTGATTCATTGTATTGGTTTTTTTTGTTGTTGTTGTTTCAATTGTGTTGATTTCAGCTCTAAATTTGATTATTTCCTGCTGTCTACTCCTTCTAGGTGAGTTGGCTTCTAATTTTTCTAGGGCTTTCAGCTGTACTGATAGTTCTCTTGTGTGGGATTTTTCTAGTCTTTACATGTAGGTTTCTAGTGCTATGAATTTTCCTCTTAAGACTACTTTCATTGTTTCATAAATTTGGGTATACCATTAAATTCTAGGAAGTCTTTGATTTCTTTCTTAATTTCTTCGTTGACCCAGAGGTGGTTCATTTGAGTGATGTTTAGTTTCCATGAGTTGGTAGGCTTTCTGTGATTCTTGATGTTGTTGAACTCTTACTTTAGACCATGGTGATCTGATATGGTACAAAGAGTTATAGCCATTTTTTGTACCTGTTAATATTTGCTCTATGACCTAGTATGTAGTCAATTTTAGAGAAAGTTCCATGGGGTGCTGAGAAATATGTATATTCCTTTTTGTTTGGGTGGAGGGTTCAGTATATATCTACTAAGTCCATATGGGTCATAACATCTGCTAGATCCCTTATTTCTCTGTTGATTTTCTGTCTGGTTGACCTATCCAAGAGTGAAAGTGGGGTATTGAAGTCTCCCACTATTAGTGTGTCAGGTTTGGTATGAGGTTTAAGTTTTAGTAGTGTTTCTTTTACATATGTAGGTGCCCTTGTGTCAGGGGCATAGATATTCAAGATTTAAATTTCATCTTGGTGGATATTTCCTGAGATAAATAAGTAATATCTGTCTTGGTTTCTTTTTTATTGATTTTAGTTTAAAGTCTATTTTGTTAGATATTAGAATGGCTACACCAGCTTGTTTCCTAGGTCTATTTGATTGGAAAGTCTTTCCCCAACCCTTTACTCTGAGCCTGATCTGTCTTTAAAGCTGAGGTGTGTTTCTTGTATGCAACAGAAGAATGGTTTCTGTTTTTGTATCCATCGTGCTAGGGTGTGTCTTTTCATAGGTGAATTGAGTCTATTGATATTAAGGGATATTAATGACCAATGAGTGTTATTTCCTGTTATTTTTAGTGGTAGCTTGTGTGTATTTTCTTTTTGGGGGTTTGCCTTCTGTGAGGTTATCAATTGTTTGTGGTTACATGGGTATTTTTGGTTTTCTTAGGTTGCAGTTTTCCTTCTAGGGCTTTTTGTAGAGCCAGATTTGTGGATAGGTATTGTTTAAATCTAGTTTTGTCATGAAATATCTTGTTTACTCCATCTGTGGTGATTGATATTTTTGCTGGGTACAGTAGTCTGGGTAGGCATCCATGCAATTTTAGTGTCTGTATAATGTCTAACCAGGACCTTCTTGTTTTCTTTGTTTCCATTGTATAGTCAGGTGTTATTCTGATGGGTCTGCCTTTATAGGTAATTTGGCCTTTTTCCTTTGCAGCTCTTAGTATTTTTTTTCTTTGTTCTGTAGGTTTATTGGCTTGATTATTATATGGTGAGAAGACTTTTTTTTATGGGTTTAGTCTATTTGGTGTTCTGCAGGCTTCTTGTATCTTTATAGGCATTTCCTTCTTCAGGTTGGGGAAAATTTTCTTCTATGATTTTGTTGAATATATTTTCTGTGCCTTTGAGCTGCTATTCTTCCTCTTCTTCTTTGATTCCTATTATTCTCAGGTTTGGCCTTTTCATAGTGTCCCAAATTTCTTGAACATTTTGTGTTATGACTTTTTTGGTTTTAGTGTTTTCTTTAACTGATGTATCTATTACCACTGTTGAGTCCTCCACCCCAGAGATTTTCTCTTCCATCTCTTGAATTCTGTTGATTATGCTTGAATCTGTGGTTCTAGGTCTTTTTTCTCTTTTTCAGATTTTCTGTTTCCAGCTTTGTCTGGGTTCCAGCTATGCCTTCTTTATTGATTCTATTTCAATTTTTAATTCCTAGTAAATTTCTTTCACCTGTTTGTTTTCTTTTTCTTGGTTTTCTTTATTTTCTTTCAGGGATTTGTTCATCTCTTCTAATTTTCTGTTTATATTTTCTTCTATTTCTTTAAGGGAGTTATTTATATCCTCTTTTAAGTCTTCTATTAGTTTCATAAAGCTGTTCTTAAGGTCATTTCCTCTTCATTGTTATGTTCAAGTCTTGAAGCTTTAGAACCACTTGCTTCTTCTGGTGGTGTCTTGTTGACATTTGTATTGTTGTAAGTATTCTTGCACTGCCATCTGCCCATTGTTTCTTCAATTCACTCTTGGTTAGCTCTTGGTTGGTTCTTATTGGATTGTTTGTCTGTGGGCTCTTAATCAGCTATGTGTTCAGAGGGTCAGCTGCTCTCATGAGGTCACAGTGCTATGACGCCAGTCTTCACCTCTTGACCTCTCACCTCTCAGCTGTGCACTCAAGGACTCAGTTGCTCCCCTGCTGCTATTATACCAGGCGTGTTCTGTGCAGACTGTGTTCCATGTCAAAGTTGAGTGCCCATCTCAGGGAAGTACATACACTTTTTTTCTATGATTGGTTAACTGTGCAGGAATGAATTAATAACTGTACTGTCAAGGTAACTAACTGGAAAAAAAAATAATAGTTAAGCCAGCCCTATGGTTGGCAAATGAAACTTACCAGCTAAAGCACTAATAAATGAGATGAATTTTACAAGTCCCAAATCTAGGTACATTGGGTACAAATGATGAATAGCATTAAGAATAAAGAGAAAATAGCTAAGTGCAGTGGTTTGAATAAGTATGCCCCCATTCATTTGAATGCTTCGTCATCAGGATTGGAGCTCTTTGAAGGATTAGAAAAATTAGGAAGTGTGCCCTTGTTGGAGAAGTGTGTCACTTGGCATGGGTTTTGACGTTTCAAAAGTCCATGCTAGACTAAGTCTGTTTTCCACCCTACCCCCTCTCTGCCATGATGAGAATAGAATAAAATCTCTGGAAATGTAAGCAAGCCCCCAGTTAAATGCTTTATATATATATATATATAAGAACCACCATGGTCATTATGTCTCCTCACCGCAATAGAATAGTAACTAGGACACATGTCTACAATCCCAGCTACTCGTGTGGCAGAAGGATCACAAGTATACAAGTCTGCCAAGATTCAAGGCCAGCCTGTGTAACTTAGCAAGACCCAGTCTGAATGACAAGTTATAATAATAATAAATAATAACAATAATAATAAACAAGTGAATTGGAAATATTGGCTCAGTCAGTAGTAAACCACTTGCCTTGTATGTAGAAGGCCCTGGGTTCAATCCTTAGTGCTGTGGCCCAATTATTTTCTACACTGTGATTATGTATTACTCTCATTGGCTAATACAAAAGCTGACAGACCTGTAGCTGGGCAGAACATTAGGCAGGAAAGCCAAACTGAGAATGATAGGAAGGAGGGTAGAGTTAGGAGGTGCCAGCCAGCTACTCAGGAAGCAAGACATGCTAGATGACAGGTAAAGCTACAAGCCACATGGCAATACATAATTTTTTTTAAATGAGTTAATTTGACTGTAAGCGTTAGCTAGTAACAAGCCTTAGCTATCAGCTGAGTATTTATAATTCATATTCAGTCTCTGAGTCAGTTATTTGTGACTGGGCAGTTGGGTCAGGAAACATCTGTTTACATATTAGCACTGCAACAAAAACAAAAGCATAAACAGAAAAATCAGAGCTGATGTGGTTGGGCACATCTATAACCCCAGCATTTAGGAAACTGAGGCAGGACATCTGCCTGTGCTACCTTTAGCAAAACATTGTCTCAGAAAAATCAATGGAGAAAAGACAAAAAGGAGATCTTAAGACATTAAAAGATTAGTATACATGCTGTCCAGGTATTTTCTTCCTGTCTGACATTGTTTTAAAGAGAAGAAATATAGGTTTAAAATGTTTTAACAAACAGTAAAGCAGGAGTTTGTTTTTATAAGAGCATCATTTATAACAAGATCTCTGCTAAGAGAGAGAAAGAGTAGATTAGAAACCCTAAAATTGAAGAAGACATTGTTCAGCCATGAGTGGTGGGCAGGAGGTAAAAAGTCACTCCCCGTGGTCTCTGCTGTTTGAATAATTATTATATGCCAAATATTGCACCTGACATGCAGTTCACCATTTGAATTTCTTAACAGAAGTGCACACACTAAAATAAACAAAACAAAAATACAGTGACTTTATCAAAGGAAGAGTATTCAAAATATACAAAGAACTCCTCTAAATTAACAATAAAAGTGGAAGAACCTGACATCTTTCTTGGATGAGATATGAACAATCAAAAAAGTGAAGGCGCGGATTGTCAGTAAGTGTGTGAAATGGTACTCATTTTTTTTTTTTAGTCACCAAGGTAAAGTCAATTAAAATCAACATGAGGTATCACCTCACAGCTCTTAAAATGGCTACTGTCCCATAGAGTGACAGCTCCAGATGTCACCAAGTACCTGGAGCAACGGCACCTGCCATGCACCACTATTTGACATGACTAATATTTGGAGCTTTTTTACAAAGCTAAATGATTCTATGAGCATCAAAGGACCTGGTAACTGCAGGTACAGGTATTTACCAAGGCTGAACAAAAACATTTCAACAAAGGCCTCATGTGCAAATGCACATGGCAATACTAACCACAATAACCTTGAACAAGGGATGATATAAATATCCATCAAGATGAAAATGGATAATGGAATACTACTCATTACAAAGCAATTAGCCTGGTATCCACAAAAGTATAAATGAAGCTCAAAAGAGAATGACATTGCATAAAAGTTGTTTGTCTGTCTGATCGTCCATCTGTTTGCCTGTCTGTCTGTCATCAAGTTTATATAACCTAAAGACACCTGAGAAAAGTCATCATCTCAAATGAGAAAATGCCTCCATAAGACTGAGCTGTAGGCAAGCCTGTGGGACATTGTCTTGATCAACATTAGATGTTACAAGGACCAGCCCATGTGAGTCGTCCCACCCCTGAGCAGAGAGTCCTGGCTTATATTAGAAAGAAAACTAGAAAAAAAATTAAAGTTATTTTTTTTTAAATGAGAAGCAATTCAGTGCACAGCATTTCTCCATGGCCTCTGGAAAACCTCTTCAGTTTCTTCAAGGCACTGTGACCTGGGGTGTATAAGCTGAAAAAGAGCCTTTTCTCCTAAATCTGTTTGGGGGCAGGGTTACTTCACAACAGTAGAAAGCAAACTAAGACAGTCACAAAGAGAATGGACTGCATTACAGTATTTGTATGAGGTCCTGGTCACATGACTACAATAATGGAGCTGGGTTAACAAGACAGGAACAAATGAACTTTCTGGGAAGATGGAGATGTCTCCTGTCACTTCAGGGTGGTTATACAGCTGTATGCAATACTTAAGATTCACCTAAATAAACACTTCCAATATTTAAATCTTACTCTGTGTAAACTATATTTTAATTTAAAATTTGATTTTAAAAACCCACATGTGGTGAGAAATCCTCATTATCAACTTGACTGGATCTGGAATTGACTAAAACCTATCTGCATTCCTCCAAGGGGTTTTCTCTATTAGGTTATCTGAAGCCAGAAGATCAACTCTCAATGTGGGTGGCACCTTCCATGGCAGCCATATAAAAGGAGATCCAAGGGAAAGCTTTGCTTTTCACCTCATTGCCTCTGTTTCTCACTGGTAAGGTCATCCACTGGGTGGCTGCTGTCAGTTGCTGATGTGTGTTGCTACATTCCTCCACTGGTGTCAGAGGAATATAGACTGAAGAGCATAGGCAGTCCAGGAACCCCAGGTCAGTGACAACTTGGAGCCACTGAGGCATTCCACCAGGTTCTCAGCATCTCCTTGTGAAGACAGATTATTGTTGGACTACCCAAACTGTATCATGTAAGCCAATCTAATGAAGCTCATTTTACTATATATCCAGTCCATCATTCTGTCATTTCTGTTCCTCTAGGGCAGTAGTTCTCAACCTTCCCAAAGCTGCTGCCCTTTAGTATGGTTGTCATGTGTTGGTGACCTCCAACCAGACAATTATTTTTGTGATCATGGAATCTCCCCTGCCAGGTAAGTATCATAGAATTATTTTCACGGCTACTTCATAACTGCAGTTTTTCCACTGTTAGAATGATAATGTAAATATTTTCGGAGTTAGAGGGTTGCTGAAGGGGTCACAACCCAGATTGAGAACCACTACTCTAGAGTGCTCTGAATAATACACTATCAATTTTAGTCCTACAGATAAAATATCAAAGTCCAAAGAAACCTTGATAGTGGATCATTGTTACCCAGCAAAGGAGTGGAGTCATGGAGCTAGGGCTGATGAGAGCTGAGTGAAGCCCAGGCTATACCTTTCAGCCATCAACTCACACCACATGCAAAACAAACTCAAACCCAATCATCCTGCTAAAAGCTGACACTGTAAAACCTCCACATGAAGATATATAAATAAATCCCTATAACCTTGAGGGAAGCCATGGCCTCTCAAGTATCACACCAAAAGCACTAATAAAAATAAGAAACTGAGCATCCCAATGTGTTCAATGTTGTATATGAACCGACACCATCAATAAAGTGAAAAGAAGCCTGTGAGATGGCTCATCCAGTAAGGCTACTGCTGCCAACCCTGCCAACCTCAGTCCAATCTCCATCACTCACATGATGGAAGAGCACTTACTGCAGTCTCTCCTCTGGCATCCACACGTGTACCATAGAACACACATGAACACACACACACACACACACACACACACACACACACACACACACCCCAATACAATTATTAGAAAAAGAAAAAAGTCCTAAGGAAGCCAGGTACCATGGTTCATATTTGTAATTCTAGCACTTGGCGGGGCTAAGGCAGGAGCATGACCACCAGTTCCAGGCCAGCCTGGAACTATGTAATGAGTTCTAAGCCAGCAGGAGCCACAGACTAAGAACCTCCCTTCTGAAGAAAGAGGCTGGAGAATGTTCTGGGATCTGGGGAGGCGGTTAAGATCCTTTGCTGCTCTTGCTCAGGACTCAAGTTTCATTCCCAGCCCCCATGTTGATCGACTCTCAAAAACCTGTAACTCCAGGTCCAGGGGATCTGATACCCTCTTCTGGCCTTCCTGGGCACCTGCACACACATAGACACATGTATATGTATAGATATACACATAATTAAAGAATAAAATAAGTCTGTAAAAAAGAAAAAGAAGAATACCCTGAGAATAAGAGAAAATATTTGAGCATTACTTGTATGCAGACTGTCTGAAAAACTACTATAACCCAATGGTAGAAGAGAAACTAATGATTTTTAAATAGGCATCAGATTTATTTGTTTTTCTTGCTGTTTGCAGTTCTGGAAACTAAATCCAGGTCCTTATGCATGCTAAGAAAGTGTTCTATTCCTGGACCATATCCCAGCGCTGGGCTAATAAGTCATATAAATGATGGGTAAGCAAATAAAAAGATGGTTAATATCATTAGTCACTAGGAAAATGCAAATTCAAATCACAATGAGCTTTTGTATGGCACCCCATAAAACAGTTGAAATACAACTTTACATAAGGGACCTGAGTATCACAGATTCCAGCTTCTGTAGGGCCCTTCTTACCAAACTATCCTGCGCTGATTCCAGAGGTTATTTGTATGATTGCAACTGTTTGCAAGGCTGCGGGGAGAATAGATCATTATGCGTTGCTCCTAGATTTTAAATTAGGGACATCATGCTTCATGAAAGATACCAGGTACAAAGACCATGCATGTGCCAGATGATCCTACTTATAGGAAATGTCCAGAAGAGCCAAATGCTACTTTGAAACACCAGATAAGTGATTGTCATGGCTGCTAAAGAAGAGATAAGTGGAAAGGGGGGTGGTGTTGGGCAAGGAGCTTCTTTGTGGGGTGGTAAAGCACTCTAAGTTAGGCAGTGGTGGCATTCTACAACTGTGTGAATATGCTGAAATCATTTCATTGCACGCTTTAAGGGAGCTGATTTTATATTACAGGAATTATACCTCAATAACGCTGTGGTTTGTTTTTTGTTTGCTTGCTTCTTGCTTGCTTTTAATGTATCAAGTCATGGGGTTTGAAATTGATGACCGTGGGTGTCTAATGGTATCATGGGACAGTGAGGAGGCCCTGAGTGAGATACACCAGCACCAACATGGTAATGGCACCCATCTGTGCTGCTAGGCACATTCCCTTGTAGTCTGCAGGAGTTGGAGATAGTCCCCTACCATGGGGGTGGCAGCTTCCTGCCCGCACCCCAAGCACTCCAGCTTTTGAGTCCCCAAAGATGAAAGCTGCAGGCTTGGCTCACTCTTTCTCAAGTAGAATTTCTGCAACAAAATTATCTACTAAACCTGCAGCCTAAGCATCAGGCAAGAGAAAGAATAAAGAGAGAAAGAAGGCAGTTTCCTAGTAATTAACTCTGAATTATTCACAACCTGTTAGACACTATCCCCTTCTGATGTAGAAGATTACATTTTCATTTCCTCCCCAAGTCCTAAATACCTTTGCTGCCAAAGCTGCGGTTTTTTGGCTAACAGCCCTGACTTCACTCTCCTGGGAGCCCGGGTACTGGAGTTTAAGCCCAGGGTCAGATGCATACGTGGCCAAACCTTCCCATGAGCCATTAACAGACTCATCCCCTGATCCCCCCCTGAACTGCTCAAAGGGGCTGCTGAAAGCACTCATCCAGTGGTCCCTGGCCAGGGCCTGCACACTGTGAGGGATCTTTAAATTTCTGTAACTGGCCTTGTTTCAACCAACTGAAACAAAGAGGAAATGTATTGACCACAGTAACTAAACCTGGGGAGGCTAAGCCATGCCTACTCTGGGACAATGAAGCCAGGAACTAGGGCAATCCCACTTTGCACCTAATATCCCAGCCTTCTCCACCTCGCTCAACACAAGCATGGCATTCAGTGATGGCCTGGTTCATGTCTTATCCCACAAGGTTCTGAGGATGCCTCTCATTTTCTTGCCTCTAAGGTGGTATTGTTGCTGGTGGTCAGAGGGACTGGGAACACTGTGATTAGTGAAACCCATAAAAATCAGGTTGTTAGAAAAGGAGGAGGAAGAGTTCCCAGTTAAAAAGGAGTCTGGGGCTAGCAAGGCAAACCCTTAGCACAAGAGTTCCACAGCCTGGCTGGAGAAATTCTTGTCCTTCCAGAGGTGGCTGCAGCCATCTCACCTCTGTGATTACATTCCAGCTGCAGAACACTGGGAAGTTTTGTTTGTGGGTCAAGCCATTTGCCATTAGTTTCTGAAGGTGGGGACTGGGACTGCAGAAAAGCTTGCAACCCCAGCCAGCTTTTCCTGGGCTCTGTATGTCTCATTCCTGGCACATGCTGTAGCTTTCTTGAATTCAGGTCAAACAGGATGAGACAGACTTGGACCTATCATCGACTACCTGGAGACTGACCTTGTGCATTTGAAACACCAGGAAGAGGTTGGTCAGCTGAAAGATTGACTCTGCTAGAAGCTTCACTTTTCACACAACTGACATATGAGTGCTGGCTGCTGGCAGGTAGTCAGTGAATGAAGAAGTAAAATCAAAGAGGAAGGCATGACTGCCTGTAGTAAGGAGAAGATTTTTATTGTAGATATATGAAGAATGTAGGCAGAGGGAAGAGCCCAGACTAAGCAGGACCGACAGTCTAAAACAGAGCTCAACAAGGAAGAAGAAGGAGAAGAAGAGAGGGAGAGAGAGAGAGAGAGAGAGAGAGAGAGAGAGAGAGAGAGAGGACCAAGAGAGATGGCCCAGGCCAAGAGACCAGTATAGCAAAATGGCTGAGTTACATAGGGATCAGGCTGAAGGAAGAGACACAAAACTCAGCCCCTGAGAGATGTAAGTGTAGGGTAGGGGATGGGGTCAGGAGATCTGGCTTTATAATAGGTACCTCAACCATTTGTCTTGGGTTTCTGAGCCCTAACAGCCAGGATTTTTCTGTGTGCACCTTGCTCAGCTTCTAATGTTGTAAAGTCCTTTTTTGGCACTGGAAGTCCCTCACTGCAGCAGAGTGTGAGCTCCTCAGGAGCCCCAGTGTCTTCCTTCAGGAGTCCCAGAGTTTCCTTCAGGAGTGAGTCCCAGCCTTTTCCCCCTCTGCTGCCCGACCATGCTCATTCCAGGTAGAATTGCTGTTGCTTCATTTTTCTTTGATGGTGGTTGGGTGACACAGAGATACAGCTGCCTCTGCCACCCTTCTTTCCTTTCATTCCTGACCTGGTGATCCCATTAGAACTAGTTTGTTGCACCATGGAGATGGTTCAGAGGATAAAGAGCTTGTCTTATAAGGAGACCCAAGCTCAAATCCCCAAGGACTCAAGCAGAGGCCTGTAATCCTAGCACTCAGGGGCAGAGTCCAGGGAATTCTTGGTGGCTAGACTAACTGAATCAGTGAGTTTCTGGTTCAGGGAGATGCTGCCACAACAAAGTGGAAAGTGACTGAGGAAGATAGTCTATGGACAGAAGTTTCTGGCTCTTCCTAGCCCCAGGGTGGGGACCTGCAGTCCCATAGCCACCTAGTCCAAAATCATCACACAAAGGCTTATATTAATTGCAAATTGTTTGCTGTAAGGCTCAGGCTCATTACCAACTAGCTCTTATAACTTAACTCAACCAATTTCTCTTAATCTGTGTATTGCCAGGTGGCTCCATGGCTTTACCTGTGTTTCATTACATCTTGCTTTCTTGGTGGCAGCCTGCAGAATCTCCTTGACTCTGCCTGTCTTCTCCTTCATCTCTGCTTGGATTTCCCACCTCCCTCCAGGCTGCCTTGCCATAGGCCACAACAGTCCCTTTATTAACCAATGTAATAAACCATACTCAGAGCATACAAAAAGACATGCCATATCAATAGTCAATATCAGCTTTGGACCTACACCCATACACACATGCGTGTGACCACACAAACATACACACACCACACACAAAGAGAGGAAATGGGAGATTCTGTTCAGCTCCAAGTGTCTAATCTTCCTTTGACATTCTAAACAAGTGTCTGTTCTCCACACAGGAATCTGAACTGACCGACTAGTTAATGTATGACCCTGAGACATCAGCTTCAGAAGAAAACTGCCTTGCCTTTTCAGTCCCTAAGGAGACCCTCCTCCCCAGTCTGTGACTTAGCTCCTTCCCAGTGCTTGAATGCCCATGTTTTCTGGAACTGGTAGAGATGATTGTTAAATTTTTAGGATTTCTCCAAGCTGACTGTAATCACAGCCTTTATTAAAAATTAAAAATAAGCTTGTGATCAGTGAAGTTACATTTTAAAAGATAACATCTAAAACTCACTGCTTAACAGCTTTACAGTTGGCTGTTTTTGACCCCTGCTGTTGTAGCTTATAGACACAGGATTCTCCTTCATCTACCGCTCTGTCTTCTGTACTTCCAGACCGCAGTCACCTGAGGCCCCAAATATGAGTTGGAAAAATCCATGTTTTGGGAACATATGTAGCCTTTACTGTTACCATATTTTATTGTATATTATTAAAGATTCTTCTGTTTTATTATTAGCTATTATTAGTATCTTACTTTATATAAGTTACAGATTAAACCTTATGTAATTGCATGCTCAGCATGCAAGATCACTTGCTCAGCAAACATGGGAAATTTTGTTCAAAGCCCAAGAACTGGAGGAAGAAACTAAGCATGATCTTGAGTGTACTTGTAGCCTCTCCACTGCAGGGGCAGGTACGAGGGTCACCAAGGTTTCCTGGTCACCAATCTAGCTCCAGGTTCAGCGAAGACTCTTATCGCAAGGGAATAGGTGGAGAGTGACAGAGCAGGACACCTTTGTCTTCTTATGAAGACCCCCATGAAGTATGCACTCATGGGTGAAGGTAATCCCACACACATGTGCACACCAACCACATATACCACACACACACACACACACACACACACACACACACTTTTATCATTAGAGTTATGCATGTGTAGGAGAAAGTGTATGCATAGCATTCAGTATTATTCATGGCTTCAGGTGTTCACTGGGAGTCTTGGAATATACCCCTTCCATATGAAGGGAAGCTATTATACACATACGATCTACACAACACACACTGTATATTATGTAGCATATATCTACATAAATATTGCAGAAATACCATTTAACAACTGGCTTTCTACCAAGCATTTCTTCCCAACTGTAGCTCTGCATTCAGCAAACAGCTTGGTAGCTTGAGATCAGCCTCATTGGAATAGTTATACCATGGTCTCCAGCTAGAATTTCAATCAGAGTCATTTACTGTTTTGTTGGTGAGATTCTCAGGGATGAGAAAGTGGCCAAAAAGCTTTGCTAATCACACAAGCCCTCAGCATGTGTTGTAGCTGTAATGGCAGCCTCACAAAATGTGTGGCCACCAAACTGTAACTGAATTGTTAACGTACATTGGTGTTATGGTTGGATATACCATGTTCCACAGGTCTCATGTACTAAAGCCTTGGCTGCCTGATGATGGGCTTTGTGACTGAATCCTGGGGACTCTGACTTAACCTGTGGACTCATTTCTTGATGGATCCATAATATAATGGTATCATTGGTAATAAGAACTGGTTGGAGAAAGTAATTCACTGAGGGCATGCCCTGAAAAGATATTCCTTATACTGGGCCCTTATCTATTCTCTCTTTTTCTGTCTCTGTCTTTCTTTGTCTCTCTCTGTTTATCCGTTTCTCCCTTCCACCATGAAGTAAGAAGCCTCTCACAACATGTCTCACCTTACTATAGGCCCATAGCAATGGAACTGTCTGTGAGCTCTGAATCCGTGAGTCTAAACAAGACTCTCCTCTCACTCAGTTGCTGTCAGGTGTTTGTCATAGGAATAGAAGATTGGATAATACAGCTGTACATACATGAGTTCAGCAAAATCCAGTGACAATATCCTGTAAGAATTCACTGTAGGATAATCAAAGATAAAAAGTAGCTCATACTTAGTAATTATCTCTAAGTTATATGATACGTATACTTGACAGGAGTCTAAAGTAAAACATGAATAGGTATACATATGCAGGCATGCTTTTCTCTTTCCCTCAGAGCTAGCTAGCCCTTAGAAATTTGCAGCACCACTGAGCTTAGATATCTAAGAAGGACTGTGTCTAAAAGCAGTGCTGCTATGGGGACAGCCCAAGCTTCCTGTCAGCTCAAATTCCCACTTGGCAAAAGCCCATTCCACAGCAGGATCTGCACGGCTTCCACATGGGACTTTGCCTAGAAGTGCAGTTGAGCTGTTGCAGCAAGGCAGCCAGCCTCCCAGGAGCTGGCCACCCACATGCCTACCTCCTGTGCAAGTCCATTACTTCTGCCAGATCACCTGATATGAGATGTGTCTCTATGCAGTAAAGATGGCTGGGGACCTGAGCCTCTGTCTGGAGACTTGTCAAGGGATTTCACTTCTAAGATTCCTGTGGCCTCCACCTGATAAAAAAGTGCATTACTGGATTCTTGCCACCCCTGTGATTTGTGAAGACTGTATGTGGTTTTTAACTGCCCTAAACATTTGTGCTACCTGTCATATACTATGCTGTTTGCGTGGAGGTTGTAACAAGTTAGAAAGCAGCTCATAGACTAGGTCTTAAAGTAACAGTCAATCATGTCTTTCCACTGAGAGAAGAAGTTCCAGGTCTCTGGATACCCAAATTCATGAATATTCAAGTCCCTTATGTAAAATGACACAGTACTTGCATATGTTTATTATTTTAATCATCTCGAGATTATTTATAATAGTGTGATATAAATGCTGCATAAATAGTTGTTTTACTACATTGTTTAAGGAATAATGACAGGGATAAAAGCTTACATATTCAGAACAGAGGCAATTAAACAAAACATTCACAGTCCACGGCTGGTTCATCTGTAGATGCTGAGGCCTGAGAAGGGCCAGCTGTAGAGTGTATAAGACAGTTGTATGTGGGAGGAGAAAAGTAAACCAGGAGGGAGGACATTATGCTTTCAATTTGACCTTCCCCTATGAAGCTCATGTGCTAAAGGCTTGATCTTCAGCTGATGGCGCCATTTGGAGCTTCTAGAACCTGTAAGAAACAGGGCCTGGTGGAAGAAAGAGAGGCCCCTGAGGAATATATTTGGGGGTGATATTAAGAACTCAAATCTTCCTCTTCTCTCTCTTCCCTTCCTAGCAACCATCAGGTGAGCAGCCAAGCTTCACCACATACTCGCTGCCATGGTGTTCAGCCTTGCCACAGATCAAAGGCACCATGAGCAAAAATAAACCTTTCTTCTTTTTAAACTGATTTTCCCAGGGGTGTTGTCACAGCATTATAAAGCTAACAGGAGATTAAAAGAATGAAGATGATGTTTAAGGAAGGGTGTGCCGAAGTCATGGGAATGATTTAAGAGGTCATTGGAAGGCCTGGAGGAAAGTGCTCTAGGCACAGGGAACAACAAATCCAACAGCTCCAAGGTAGTAGCCCACTGAGAGAGCTAGAAATAAGAGAGGGCTGGTGCAGCTGAAGACTCATTCCTCAGACTTCCCATACACATGAGCAGCCCAAAATTCTTCATGTCCTCTGAACACTGGGAAGACCAAACTCTTCTCCATGCCATTTCTCTCTACTGCCATTTATGACTACTTCTGAAGGGTCTGTGATGTGATAAAACACATCCTTCACTTAAAAACTATATCCCTGCTTCTTTGTCTGGTGGTCCAAGGTATCATCAGGGCATCACTCTTAGATGACACTTGCTCCAGTAATATAAGCTGGCCGGCCAGGCAGCTTCAAGGATCTTCCTGTCTCAGCCATCCCAGCACTGGGAATACAAGTGCTCATGCTATGCCTGGTTTTCTTTTATGTGGGTTCTGGGGATTGAACTCAGGGACAAATACCTTACCAACTGAGCTATCACCAACCTCCCTTTTTCAGTTCTTTAACTTCACGTTCTGAGCTTACAATACCTCCCACAAAGTCTCTTCACTTGCCCGCCACTCTTCACTTGTAGACAGAGTATAGCTCTAGCTCTGACAGAAGGCATCTCATACCTGTAATATTAGCACTCAGGAGCCTAAGGCAGAGAGATTGCTATAAGTTTGCTGTTGGTATGAGCTGGGAATGGGATAGAAGGAACAGATTCTGCATCCAGAATCTCTGTCCCAGTGAAATTTTCAGATTTCTCCCTGACCTGCGAGGTATGCTGCAAATTGAGTTTTGTCTTATGTATTTTGAGTTTGAGGTACCTAGAGATCCACGAGCAGATATATATATACCAGGTCATTAAATGGCTAGGACTGTGGTCCAGAAGAAGGGACAGGGGTGCAGACAGCTATGGAGGTCACCACAGGTACTTGGTGAAGGCACATGTGTGAGGTTGGTGATTTCTAGCTTAACTACACGTTGAAGCTATGTGAGGGCTTTAAGAAATGTACATAGATGGGGATCCCTGAAGGCTAACCAAAAGCAGAGTCAGAGTCAGGTGTGTGTGTGTGTGTGTGTGTGTGTGTGTGTGTGTGTGTGTGTGTGTGTGAAGCCCAGGCCTCTATAAGTTTAAAAATCTTCCTGGTGATTCTAACACACATTGGGATTGAGGAACCATGCACTATGCAACTCATTCTCAGTAATGTGACACAGTGGACTCACCTGGAAATTTTTAAGAAGTATGTCTGTCTGCATTCCACCCACAGAGGTTCAGACAGAACTGTTCTGGATATAAGTCTGAAGTTTTAACTGTTTGTATGTATTGTTTTCAGGTTTGGAGATTGAACCACATGGTGTTTGTACCCACTGAGCCCTGGCCTTGAACTCTTGGGCTCCTGTAATTTTCCTGCCTTTGCTGCTCTCTAAGGAGCTAATACCAGAAGTACAAGCCTTCATGCCTGACTAGAGCGTTTGTTATTATTTTTAAAACAGAGCCTCACTTCTTGAAATATTGTTCTGTTTTGTTTATAAGAAAATTCAACTCACAATCACAGACATTTATAAAATCTATATTTATTTCATGTGATTTGGTGTTTTACCTGCATATATGTCTGTGTGAGGGTTCAGATCTTGGAGTTACAGACAGTTGTGAGTTGCCATGTAGGTATAGAAATTAAACGTGAGTCCTTTGGAAGAGCAACCATTGCTATAAAATGCTAAGCCATCTTTCCAGTCCTCAGAGGAGGAATCTGTGTCTCTGGAAAGCTATAGTCAGTGGGATATGCTGGGGCTGTTCTACTCTCCCTCGGAGACTTAGTCAATGGGTTTATAGATGCACTGAGTGGGGAGCATGGAGCTGCCACATATTTTATATTATCTTATATTATCTTATACTATACTATATTATATTATATATTTGTTGGTTTGGTTTTTACTGTTCTGCCTTAGTGTGGTATATTTATTACAATTGAGGAACTAGTATCAATGTCTTATTATTAGCTAAAGTCCACAATTTACCTCCCCATTGTACAGTCTACAGTTTTGTTTGTTTTACATAGAATGTCAAACCCAGGGCCTCCCAAATGCCACATTGGTTCTGTTCCAGACTACATCATCAGCCCCCATTCTGTGGCTAAAGTAAAGGCTGACATAGTCTACCTTCACACCCCAAAGACCCCACACTCTACCTCTTCAGTCTGTCCTTTCTATACCCTCAAACCCTTGCAGCTACTGATCTTTGTACTGGTTTTATATTCTAGCCTTTTATGAAACATCACACAGTAAGAACCACATACTATACAACCTTTTCAGACTGGAATATTGTCCCAAAGCAGGGAAGCTGGCTGGATATGTCAGTCAGTTGTAGACTGCTTTGTTTACATGTAAGGCCTTTGGGTCTATTCCCAGCAACACAAAAAATACTTTGTTACAATTTTTAAATCTTTGTTTTCGAGACAGGGCCTCATGTAGCCCAGGCTGTTCTTCAACTTGCTTTAGAGCACTGGTGACCCTAATTTTTTTTTTTCTTCCAGGCAGGATTTCACAATGTAGCCCTGGCTGTCCTGAATCTCCCTCTGTAGACCAGGCTGGCCTGTGACTCATAGAGCTCCACCGGCCTCTGCCTCCTGAGTGCTGGGGAAAGGTGTAGGACAACAAGCCCTGGCCAGACCTTAAACTTCTGATCTTCCAGTTTCTACTTTCCAGGTGCTGGGATTATGGGCATGGCCTGGGATGTAGATGGCGCTTGACCTCATGACTTGGTGCATGCTCAGCAAACACTACCAACAAAGCTTTGTGGCCAGCCCTAATGCCATTATTCATAAAAGCAAAGGAACTTTTACTTCTCTTTTACTCACATTGTCAAGTGTTGGTATTTTTATTGATTTATATCTGTGTAGAATCAAAGAGAGGAGGCCTGTACCTGCCTCGGCACATGAATGGAAGTTGGAGAACAATCTTCAGTTGCATTGGGCTCTGGAGACTGAAGGCCTGGTTTATGGAGCAAGTGTTCTTATGCACTGACCCATCTCACTAGCCCATGTGTTAACTTTTGTTTCCAATCCAAGCACTCAGAAGTCAGAGGTAGGTAGACATCTGAGTTCAAGGCCAGCCTGGTCTACAGAGGGAGTTCCAGGGCTACACAGAGAAACTCTCTCAAATCCCTAACCCCACAGGAGGAGGTTTTTTAGCTTGATAGCATTATGATTTTAAAGGGTATACAGATGTCAAACTAATCAAAACATTGAATAGAAAGTAAAGGATATTGATGATCTTGAAAAAATTAATATAATAAACAAATATTCTTCCCTGGCCTAATACCATTATAACAGAGCCTAATAATTTTTAGGGTTTTTTTCACGTTTGTTTATTTGTTGGTTAATTAATGAAACAGGATCACATCATATAACCTGCACTGGTCTCAAACGTCTATGCTCCTGCTTCAGCCTCCTGGGTGCTGGGCTTACCAGCCTGTGTCATCATGTCTATGCCAATCACACTTCTGATTTTGTGCTGATAAATGATTAACTAAATTTGTGACACTAAAATTTTGGTGTCCTTTTAAAATATTTTTGCATTTACTTGTTTATTTTCTTTCTCTCTCTCTCTCTCTCTCTCTCTCTCTCTCTCTCTCTCTCTCTCTGTGTGTGTGTGTGTGTGTGTGTGTGTGTGTGTGTGTGTGTATTTGCATGCCTCAGCCCTGATGTGGAAGCCGGAGGACAGTGTATAGGACCTAGTTCTCACTTTCTACCATGTGGGTTCTGGGTATCACACTCACATTTACAGGAGTAGCAGCAAGTGCCTGTGTATGCTGAGCCATTTCAATGGCCCTAGATTTGGGTTTTCTAAGTGTTTATATTTTATGATGATTCAAGTCAGATAAGATGATGTTCATTTTTAGATTTTTAGAAAGATTACTCAGTTTGGGGCTTTCTGCATAATTGTTAGATTGCTTGTCTAGTATGAAAAATTCCTGGGTTTGATTCCCATCCAGCATCTAAATTAGGCATGATATCAAATACATGTAAATCCCATTGGGGATGTTGAATGCAAGAAGATCAGAAGTTCAAGGGCATTTATTGTATTAGTCAGGATTTTCTAGAGTAGTGGAATTGACAAAATGAATATATATGTATATATATATATATATATATAGATTTATTAGAATGACTTACAGGGTATGGTCCACATAATCCAACACTGTCTAGAAAGCCCAAGGATCCAGAAGTTGCTCACTCCACAGGCTCAGTGTCTCAGCTGGTCTTCAGTGGATGCAGGAATCCCTAAGAAGTAGGCACTAATGCCAGGGAAGCAATGGACTCACTGGCAAGGCAGGCAAAGAGCAAAGGCTTCCTTCTTCCACATCCTTACTTCGACTTCCAGCAGAAGATGTGACACAGATTAAATGTGTCTCTTCCAATCTCAAGATCCACATCAGAAGTGGATCTTCCTCCATTTTTGAATTTTAGTAAATTCCAGATGTAGTCAAGTTGACAACCAAGAATAACCATCAGAGCCATGCTCTGTCTTTCTCAGCTATATAGTGAAGTTGTGTCTAGCCTGAGCTGTACGAAACTCTCTCAAAGAGAAAAAGAAAGAAAGGAAAGTTCAGTGCACTGAGAGCTTAAGTCACAAAATGACACTATACTGAAGCTATACTGAAGCTAGCTTTCAGTAGCAAATAGAGAGCACAAGATAAGAGAATGGGCTCCTCCTCATTTTCCTGCCTAATTTCTGTCACCCAGTGGCTGACATCCAGGAGTTTCAACATAATTAATCAGACCACCTGTATATAAACTATATTCAGAACAGAAAGATTATTAGGGAGTAAACAAGCCTAAAGATTTATGCTTACTAGAAAGTAGATCTTTAGGTGGCTTCTGTCCACCAGGAATCACCTTACTCTTCTAGGAACCTCCCTTCTTCTTCCTCCAAAGATCATTTACCTTTGGCAAGGGCACCTGGTTCAGATCCCTCCCTGACTGTCATTAAATTTGCTTCCTTTATCATCATTTTGCTTTTCTTTCTGCCTACCCACCCTCCCCAGAGAAGGTTTGGCACTTAGATATCTACTAAATATTTCTTTCTAAACAGAGTGGTCTAGTTCAGTAATTTCTCTGTGCCATTATGTACATGCCACATATCTGTTCTTCACATAAACACAGTAAGGCTTTTATATGCCTCTCTTCAAAAACAGGAAGGCAGCATCATCTCCATGCATGTGTTCCTGAGTACATACCCAAAAGAACTGAATAAAGTCAATATAGGGCAGAGACACCTTAAAGTAGTGCAGACCCATGATGACTGCAGTACTTACTATTCACAATAGTCAAGATGTAGAACCAACCTAGAGACAATCAACGGATGAATAGACAAAGGAAAGGTGGTGTATACGAATACAGTGGGGTATTAATCAGCCAGAAAGAGGACTGATATTATGTCATTTACAGGAAAGTGAATATAACATGAGATCATCATATTAAATAAAACAAGCCAGAATCAAAAGACTGGCCATCACACCTAGGCTACATAGTAATGTTCTGTCTCAGAAAAACAAAAAGTGACTGAAATGAAAGGAGGACATGACTACTTCTAAAGTAAGGAGAAGAGAAAGCAGGCAGAGGGAAGAGCCCAGACTGAGCATGATCAACAGAATATGCCAGACCATGAGAGGGCAGAGGGTGAGGGAGAGCAAGAGAGAAGGCCCAGGCCAAGAGACCTAACAAAAAACAAAGAAACAAACAATAGCAAAAGTCAGTGTTTATGAACCAGAGCAAGATTAGCATGAGACAAGCAAGCACCCAGAGCTCAGAATTTAAGGTGATGCTTACCCAGAGTCCTATAAATGGAAGGTTGGAACCTGAGAGTAAGATCCTCCTTATGTTTTTCCCCTTATAGCCCTCTCTCTAGTCTGATAAGGACATAGCTGTCAGCACAGGAAGTTCTACTGTCTTAGACATTTGGAGCCAAGAGAGACTCAGAATTGTACAAAATCTGTTTGAAGAGCTGTGTGCAAGCTAGAGGTTGATCTTTCTCATCCTTGGTACCCATAAGATTCATCCTGTGAGCTTTAACACTACTGACCCCTGGGCCTTGCCAAAAGCCAGAGAATTCTGATTGCCAAGAGTAGGGTATGAAAATAGGATTTTTTTTTCAAGCTCCTAAATGGTTTTGATGAGCCAGGAGGTGGGAGGGTGAGAACTCCTCTCTGATAATAGAAGAAGTCTCCAAGCAGAAGCCTGTAAATACGTCCAGGGGAGTTCTCCCATAGCCAAGGTATACTTATGGGGAAGAAGTAGAAAGGGAATTTAAATGGTCTATAGCAACAAGGTATTAAATTGATAAAATTTTCTGATGTGTAAATAAAGATGAATTATCACATGGAGGGATTTTATGTTACAAGTGTGTATGGTTAAACCTGTTCACTACATCATTGGCAGGACTTTCTTGAACACTGTGAGCATCAGAGAGGTGGTTGGTAATCCATGATGAAGACCTTATGGCCTTAGATTTCATTTTTAATATTCTTTCTGACCTACTCAATGACATCTGGGGCCAGCACCAAGGACATACTCAAAGCACCTTGTTAATTGTAGGGGTCACCTCACATTGGTCCCAAAAGGCATAGTAGGTTGAAATTACAGTGATTCAAGACATAGGCAGAATTTGACGATCTCTGTTGAGTGACTGCAGCATTACATCTTTAGTTGCCCACCATTTATCAAACCATTTTCAGCTGAAAGGAGGGCAAACTTTGGAGATATTTAACCCTATGTGATGAAAGCTATTGCCTTCACTCGGTTCCATCTCCTGCTTGTAGCAGGGTGGGAACATGAAGGCACAAGAGCAGCATTCTCTTGGTGTTAGGATCTCAATCATGGTTCATTTTCCACTGACACCAGACATCTGATGAGGCAGGAAAGGAATCGCGCTTCTTCTAATTAGAGGAACAATGGGGATACAGAGTAGAATGTAAGAGAAAGAATCTTGAATAGTGTTGGTTTTACTGACTTTAAACAAGGAGAGATTGGTGTACACATCAGCAAAGTGGACAAGAAGGAAGAATGTGAGATCTGCTGTTAAAGTGCTTTCTGCAATGCATTATTCTTCTGTAATAAGGGGAGTGGGTGGGAACATGCTAGGCAAGGGTTTCTGTAGAAGTTCACTTCTCAACTTTCTCTTAATCTCTTACCCAGATACAAAGAGGTTCCATTCTCTTTCTCTCTCTCTCCTCTCTCTCTCTCTCTCTCTCTCTCTCTGTGTGTGTGTCTCCCTGTCTGTCTGTCTGTCTGTCTGTCTGTCTGTCTGTGTCTGTATGTGTGTCTACAAAAATATGTCCCAAAGTATAGCAGATTCTCATGACAAATGCCTTGAACTGAAGGAGAATGAGAGTCTATCAATATTTGCTCCTTGTCAGGTTGTTCTTTGGTTTCCTCCACCTTTCCCCAACACTCTCAATCCTAAAGAAACTTACTGTTAGTGTTAACTGCAATGATCTTTCAGAGTTATAGAATATAACCCAGAATATCTAGTACTTGTCAGATTATATCAGCATGGGCAATGACTCTCCTCATTCAAATCTTCATGTACTGAGTAATACAAAGCATATAAATCACTGAGAGGTTGAAGTTATTGGAAAACCTTATGTTAGAGGCCAAAAGCCCAACTAGAGAGGTCATAGGCCAGAGGAGAAAGTTTGCCACTATTATCCTGCTAAATGGACATAGTACTAAACTGACTCAAATTGACCTATATTTACTTATATAAACATATTTGACATATTTACCCATAGATTAATGTGTCTCTCAATTCTCACCAGAGATGCTTCTTTCTGTAATATATGGTGTTTAGTGCAAAGAGACATAGTTATGTTCAAAATGCAGAGAATGAGAGACTGTTGTCATAAATGCATCTATGTCACGTCCCTGTATTCCAATGCTCTCGTGAGCACTGGACTATTGTGGAAAAGGGGACCAAAAAATTGTAAGAGCAAGAAATGATGGATAACATCAGGGAAATAGAAGTTGTAAAAAGACCTGAGTAAGCTGAAGCCAAACCAAATACCAGCATGCAGGGAACATGGCGTGTATGGAAGGGTAGGCATAAAGAGTCACCCTGTGGTGGTTTGAAAAGAAAATGGCCCCCAAAGAGAGTGGCACTCTTGGGAGGCATGGCCTTGCTGAAGTAGCCATGGCTTTGTTGAAGCAAGTGTGTCTCTGTTGAGGCAAGCTGAAAGGTTTCCTTTGCTCAAGCAACACCCAATGAGACAGGCCACTTCCTGTTGCCTGCAGGATTAAGATGTAGTCTCCTTCTCCACTCTCTCCAGCACCGTGTCTGCCTGCATGCTGCCATGTCCCACCATGATGATAATAGACTAAACCTCTAAAACCATAAGCCAATCAATTAAATGTTTTCCTTTATAAGAGTTGTCGTGGTCATGGTGTCTCTTTGCAGCAATAGAAACTCTGACTAAGATACATCTATACCTGGAGAGCTATTAGCCTTTTATAGTCACTGGAAAAGAGGGTTTTTTTAAGGGTGTGGCCCTGGGAGGTCAACCATGCTACAATGTATGGTCACAGATTCAAGAATATATGGGTAGAACAAATTAGACTCGATGTTTTTGTTTTGGCTTTGAAGTTTCAAACATGACAAATGTTAAATAAGCTGAGGTGCCTATTTAACATGTCAAAGCAGACGTGGCATCCAGGTTCTCCCAGCATCTCAATCTCTACCTGTTTCAGGGTGTGGCTCCCACCCTCTACCCCGAGCTCTCCATCCCAGGGACTAGGCTTTCCTTCCCCCAGAAGTTCTTCCCTATATAATCCAGACATCTTGGTTACCCACTCTTCCTGGTTGCTGCACCTTGTTCTTTTCTCTACCTTCTCTTTACCCCTCTCCATCTTCTCTCATGGCCCAGCTCAGTCTGGTCATGTCTATTATGGACTCACCCAGATGTACCTCCCCCTGCCCATGCTCTCCCTTTTATGTAAAATAAGCTTTCTCCTCTGATGTGGGATGTCTTTCTGCATGCTGTGAATATCATTGGTTAATAAAGAGACTGTTTTGGCCTATGGCAGGGCATCTTAGAAGCAGGTGGAAAATCAAAGCATAGATAAAGAGGAGGAAAGGCAGTGTGAGGAGAGGTGCAATCTAGCTGCCCAAGAATCAACATGTAAACCACAAGAATCACAGGTAGGCCATGGGCCACATGGCAAGACAGACTAATGGAAATGGGTTAAGATGCAAGAAATAGCTAACAATATGCCTGAGCCATAGGCCAAGTAGCATGTAACTAATATAAGCCTTTGTGCAATTATCTGGGGCTAAGCAGCAGCAGAGCTGCAGGTTCAGACCTCAGAGCAAGGCCAGGCCAGAAACTTTATACTACACTCCTCCA
This sequence comes from Sigmodon hispidus, assembly GCA_004025045.1. Taxonomy (NCBI): domain Eukaryota; kingdom Metazoa; phylum Chordata; class Mammalia; order Rodentia; family Cricetidae; genus Sigmodon; species Sigmodon hispidus. The sequence continues at coordinate 39,540 of PVIH01011453.1, forward strand.
TCATATGTAGAAGCTTTCATGTTCTTTCTTTTACATTTTATCTTTTTTTTTTTCATTCAGTTTTATTTTAATGAGGACACAAAGTTAGGTTGGTGGGTATGAGGGTAGTTGTGAGAAGGGGGAATATGATCAAAATACGTTGTATGAGATTCTCAAAGAACTAATAAAAATTAAAACATTTTAAGCCATATGTTTGTCTATAGAAATGCAGAAAGATAAAACAAAATTTTCAGGAGAGACCATAAAACAAGTATCTTGGCAAACATACATAACTGATGAATGACTAAAGCTAAAAATGCAAATAAATGGCATTGAAATTGAGAGTTTGATAGACTCAGATACAGGTGAAACTTTATTTTCATATAATGTAATTATAGAAGTAGGCTTCATGTAGCTTTCTATACATGATTTGGGGTTTGTGTCTAAATCAGGTAGGTATGAATTAAGCTTGTCTACCCCAGATATTCTTAGTAAATTGTGGTCCTTTATCTTCTCTAAGATCTTGTTGCATATGACATTTAAAATATTTAAGTTTTCTTCAATGAACCATGATGATTCTTCCTAACAAAGACCTGAAAGTCTCCAAAAAGATGATGGGCCCCACAGCAACAATTCCACCTGTATGGTGGTGATCCTATTAAGTTAACTAACACCACCCAAAGATCAGGTTTGGACTACAAACCATTTAGATAACTTCAAAGACCACAATTTTCTCAGGGTTCCCTAAAAATGCTGTCACTCCCATACTGCAGGAAGTAATTTTAAGAATGTCATGCCCATATTCCCAAGAGATGAGGTGGGTAGGTTTTGATTATTGGGTGGGTTAGAAATGTTTGTCATTGTTTAGAAGGGTATGTTAGAAATTGCTATTGGTCCTGGTAAAAGAGAAAACTAAGTCAGGGAGGTTGGATTCAAGGGTCACTTTATGAATAAAACAAGGGGATATAAAAAGAATATGATAAGGGCTAGAGAGATGGCTCAGGGGTTAAGAGCACTGACTGTTCTTACAGAGGTCCTGAGTTCAATTCCCAGCAACCACATGGTGGCTCACAACCATCTATGATGACATCTGGTACCCTCTTCTGTACACTGTATGCATAATAAATATTAAAAAAAAAGAAAAAAAATGCAGAAATCAGCCCCAAGAGGTCAAGGCCTATTAAATGTTCTGACCCAACAGCACAGGACTTCCTGCCCATTGTCTCACTGTACTTTCCCTTCCTAAAAAAGCCTTTTCATGCTCTTAGTTTCCCTTAAAATGGTGTTAGAAACAAACAAAAATAATGTGGATGTTACATAGAAGAACAACCTAACAAAGTGAATGTAGCTCAGCCAATGCAATTCTTTTTTGTAAAAAGGTGTACCAAGACCCAAACCAGTCTAGCAAGCATGCTTGACCAAGGCTGTTTTGCCTTTATCCCCCAAATGTGATATGGCAGATGAAAGCCAAGGACCATGCAGGTGCAGTGGATGGTGGGCAGTGTGTGTGGGAGCCACAAGAAAGACTCACTATGCAGGCTTCAGGTGAAAAGCTTTATTAAGCAGAGGAAGAAGGGGAGAGAGGAAAAGTGGCCAAGGACTGGGAGGGAAAAGAAGAAGAAGAGAGAGAGAGAAAGCAGAAGTATGCGTGAATTTGTGGCAAGAGGAAGAGAGAAAGCAAAGGAGGAGAGATCCCTTCCCAAAAAGAATCCTAGGTAGGATAAGGATCGGCACACTGGGTAGACCAGGGTATTATTTTCTTATTGTCCTAGACTCCAAGAAGTGAGTCTGGATGCTAACAGTATATAGGTGATGACAGCGTCTTATCCCACTGGTAGAGCACAAAGGGGATGTGACCATTCAGGAAATGTGAGTCCGAACTACCTAACTACCTTTGGTAGGGGCCAGGAATGAAAGAAAAAAATGGTTTCTCAAAATAGCTTTTTAAAATTTTTGTGCCTAAAATAGCCCCTCCCTCATCTTCCCAGAAGCCCTTGAGTAACCCTGATTGCCTTCCCACCTTCCTGAGTATTAACATTCAAACAGGGAGCAATCAAATTTGTGTCTGGTAACATTCTCTGCAACCTTCTTTCCTGTCTCTCACCCATTTTTCTCTTGCAGAACATAAGTGGGGCTTCCTTCAGGAAGTTTCCTTATCTGCCTAATGAGCAGTCCTCCAAAAAAGAAAATTCTTGTGTACCCATGTATGGAAATCTTATAAACAAGGAAAAAATTAACTCACAAGAGGTAACAGACATCCCCAGACAGGCTTATTACAGATCAAGGACTGACTGCAAAATAAGACAACCCAGACTGACCACACCTTCTCTCTTCTTATCTCTTCTAAAATTAATCCTTCCAGGACCTCATGGTGCTATAGGAACTTCAGTCATCTAGACATATAATTTCTATCTGTTAATCTATTGTCATTTATTATCAGAGAGCAGAAATTTTTTTTCTCCCATACTGGTTAAAATTAAAAAAGTTAATTTTTTCCTTGTTAATTTTTCTCATTAATGAGACAAAAATACTTGGCAAAAGCAACCTAAGGAAGGAAGGGTTTACTTTGGGTCATAGTATAAACAAGAACATAATTCATTATAATGTCAGCAAGAGTGCCCCGGCCAACAGGGTCTTCAGCGTGGACCTGAATCTGGGAAGGAAGCAAATGGAAGGCAGGAACACAAAGAACAGGAGGACAAGACAAATCTCTCTGTTTAAGTCCTCCAAAGCTTTATTATTACAGCCAATATTTATACAGAATCTCTGCCATGCTGGTAGCTGGGAGGAAAGGGGTGGGATGTTCAAAAGAATGTGAGGGGAAGTAACAGACAGGGTAGAATTGATATGGAAATCTATCTGTTATCAGTTGAGGGTCTGGGGAAGGTCACCTTGCTGATCTGAGAAGGTCAAAGAGAAAGCCTGAAGTCATGGTTTAGCTTAACAATAAGGGTGTGTAATCTCTGGTATTTGCTATCTAGAGTAAAGACTGCTGGCTAGCTGTAGGAGCTAACTTATAAAATATGGCTAAGTTGATTTTGGCTCCCAACACAAGAGTGAGACTCTTGTAAACGTTGCTTTCATTGCAAGGAAGCAGAGCAGGATGAACGCTGGTGCTCAACTTGCTCTTTCCTGTTTATTCAGTGCAAGCCCCCAGTTCACGGAATGGTGCTGCCCATCTACAAGGTGAGTTTTCCATCCTTAGTTAAACCTCCCTGGAAACATCCTCATAGACACACTCCGAGGTGTGTTACCATGGTGATTCTAAAATCAGTCACTTTGTTAATAAAGATGAAGCATTGTATCTCTCCTCCATATGCCTTGCCTTAAACATAAAGGAGGTTGCTGAGAGTTTGGATGGCTACCCTTGCCCCACCTAGATCTTCTGAAATCTGTACCTTCTAATTAAACAAATAAACCAGTCACCTAAACTCCAAACCCAGCCATTCTGGGTGCTTTCCTTTCTGCATGCGCTGAAGCCTCTAGGCTTTTACCTCCTACACCCCACTTCCTACATACCATCGCTTTCCATCTCCCCTACCACATCCATCTCCCTCTTGCACCCTCAATAGGCTACTTCACTTGTTCTTTGAAAATTAGTTTTCATTACACAAAATATGAAGGCATTATCATTTTAAAAACATTAACAATACAGCTAATAAAAATTCAAGATTTAATGGTGACAATCTTTGGGCACATTCCAGATTTTTTTTTAATATCTATTTTTAAAAGGTTAGGTCTTATACATGCTCCCCCCCCCCCCGACCTCTCTTGATATAAATGATATCATACATGGTTTTGTCTCTTTCTGTTTTTACTTAGTAAACGTACCACGGATGTGTCCCATGTTGATGTGTACTGATCTCACTTGGTCTGCTATATAGCACTTCCTGGTGTGACAAGCACCTTCTGAAAGAGTCTTGATTCCCATTTCCTGGTATTTCTGCCTTGTGTAATCCTCTCTGGGTGTGTCTGTGAGGGTGTTTCCGGAATAAATTAGCATTTGAATCAGTAGACTGAGTAAGGAAGATCCACCCTCACCAATGTGGGCAGCATCCTCCCAAAGCTTTGAGGGTTTGGATAGAACTTAGGCAGAGGAAGGGCAAATCTGTTCCTCTGTTCTTGAGCTGAGATATTCAAGGCTTTTCACTTTTAAATGAAAACAAGGCTTGGTAGTGCACAGCTGTAATAACAACATTGGGAGGCAGAAGTAGGGGAATTATACATTTGAGGCCAGCCTGGGCTACAAAGCAAAATTTTGCCTCAAAAAAAAGGACAGAATACTCAAGAAGATTTTAGTGCTTAATCTATGCAAGATTCCAATTCCCAGCACTAAAAAGAAGAAGGAGCAGGAGGAGGAGAAAGAGAAAATCACTGAAGAGCTGGAAAATGGTTTAATCAATAGAGAGCCTGCCAAGCAGGCATGAAGACCTAAGTTAGATCTCCACCACTCCTGGAATCTCAGTTCTGGGGAGTCAGAGACAGATGGATCCCTGGAGCTCACTGGCCAGTCATACTAGCTCATTTTAATGGCTGAATCTCAATCACCCAGAGAGACCACCAGAGACAGAGGTGTCTGAAATGCAACAGCAAGGTTTATTGTCAGTGCAATACTAGCCTAGGCAGGGAGCTTGTTCTCCACACCGCACTTGCACCCCATGAGTGTGGTGCAGGGAAGAGCTGAGCACCCCAAGTTGCACAAGCTTTTTATAGGCAAAGATCACCAAGGCAGAGTTACTTGGGGTCAAGGGTGTAGGTGTGCTGTGAATGAACTCTTAGGGACTTTTTACAGTTTAACATTCCTGGACCCCACCTGGATGGTATAGCTGGCAGGTTTTTACTGCCCGAGAGTTAGATCATCCAGGTGTCTTTAGTGCTTAGTTCATTCTCTCCTAGAACTAGGCAAACCCCAGCCAGGAATGTGAAACTGAGCTCTATTTTATCTCTATGGCTACTAGAATACAAAACGGGGTTTCTTGAGCTAAGTTTACTCTCTTCACTAATCACTGAGGTGCAGGCTCAGTGACAGATCTCGACTCAAAAAGTACAATAAAAAAAACAACTGAAGAAAACACTTGACATCACTTTCACACAAATATACACATATGTGCATGTGCACCCACACACATAAACATGCACACACACATCACACACATATCAACATATGCATTTTTAAAAAAATAAAATCTTGAACTCTTAAGCACAATAGCACTCATTTTTAATTTCAGAACTCAGAAAGCCGAGGCTAGAGGATTGAGAGTCAAGGCTACCCTGGGCTGTTGAGATAGTAATGAAATATCATTTCAAAGACAGAGAAAGAGATCAATGGAGAGAAAAAAGTACTGTTAAAGTATAGATTAATTACACTTGTCTACCATGATATGGAAAATTTACAGGAATGGACACAGGCATACAATGAGGTAAAAACCAAGCAAAGACAGAGGGAAAAGACAGTTGTTGAAAGCCAATGAGAAAGGCCTCAGAGAACATCAACCCTTACATAACTTTGTTAGAAGGAGTGTGTGCACCCTAGATGACCACTAAGACACAGGTTATAGCCAACTGAAAGTCTGTATTCCAGATGACTGAGACTACACTCAGGTATTTGGGCCCTAAGTGTAGCACAGAGTGTCTAGAGCACAGGGTATTTGAAGACAGAAACTATGTCCTGTCATTTCATTCCAAAGCTGTAGGGGGTGCTTTGCATAAACAAGCAATTTGACAGAAGCTGAGATAAGCAGTTAGCTGTAGGGGCTTCAGCACAATCGGGCACTTTAACAGAAGCTAAAATAAATTAACTGGGCATCTTGACCTTGGGTTCCTACAATATAGTTGAATAATTTTCCATGTGATTCTCCATCAAGGAGACCAAATTCTAGTTAAACCTAAAATGGTTTCAGCAAGAATGCAGAATGGAGAACCCTCTACATGTCTTGCCCTCTCACATTTCCCCGATGATTCTATAGAGTCAAATTGTTTGCCCTCCTGTTCTAGGAGGGCAAAGTTGTTCCTAGAGACCAGTAGCTTAGCTGGCCATGCAGTTGAGGATGCAAGGTCCCACTATTAGCCTGATCAGAATAAGAATCAAAGGTCTGCCTAATGCTGAGATCATCGGCCATAGGGAACAAGTAAACAAAGACCGACACCAATTAGTCAGGTCTTCTTTCTTTCCTTTCTTTTTTTTTTCCTTTTCTTTTTTTTTTTTTTTTTTTTTGTTTTTGTTTTTTAGAGTTTCTCTAATCATGGCAAAGTTTTCCTTAATTATCATTGATTGGTTGACATGTGTAATGCTCAAAGCTCGACCCCCAGAGAGACCAATGGAGACAGAAATGTTTGAAATGCAACAGCAAGATTTATTGTCAGCTCAATACAAGCCATACAGGGAGCTTGTTCCCTGCACCTATATCTGATGTAGTGAGGTAAGGAAGAGCTGAGTGTAATGCCTGAATCTCAATCACCCAGAGAGACCACCAGAGACAGAGATGTCCCAATTGCAACAGCACGATACAATCCAGGCAGGGAGCTTGTTACCCATACCTGTACCCGCACAGGTGCAGTGCGAGGAAGAGCTGAGCACCCTAAGTTACACAAGCTTTTATAGGCAAAAACCATGAGGCAGGGTTACTTGGGGGTCAAGGGTGTAGGTATGCTGTGGATTAGCTCATGCTCAGGGACGTTTTATGGTTTAGCATTCCTGGACCCCACCTGGGTAATATGGGCAGCAGTTTTATTGCCTTAGGGTTGGATCATCAAGGAATCCTTTGATAGTGCTTAGCTTATTCTTTCTTGGAACTGGGCAAGCCCCTGCCAGGAATGTGAAATCAAACTTTATTTTACCTTTATAATACAAAATGGCTACTAGAATACAAAAATGAGGTTTCTTGAGCTAAATTTACTTACTCTCTTCAACATGGAAACAAGTTTCTCCTAAAGCCATGCAAAGACCTCCTTGATTCATAACAGGAAATCTAGCCTCCTTCAGTTCTGCAGGATCACCTCTGTGAGGGAGTCAATTTGGCTTTCCAGCCTAGAAATAGAATTCTCCAAGTGTCCTAGGCTTAAGTCTATCTGAGAACTAAATCCACTAAAGTTTTTGTTCCCCAAAAATCAAGGCTGAGGTACCCAAGGCAGATGCACTGGCTATTCCTACCCCTACTAGGATCAGTACCAGAACTGGGGCCTCTTTGACCTTCACTGACTCAAGGCCAAGGTCTTAGTTAGGATTTCCATTACTGCGATGAAATGCCATGACCAAAAAGCAAGTTGGGGAGGAAACAGTTTATTTGGTTTTCACTTCCCTATCTGTTCATCACTGAAGGAAGTCAAGACAGGAACTCAAACAGGGCAGGAACCGAAGGCAGGAGCTGACACAGAGGCCATGGAGGGGTGCTGCTTACTGGCTTGTTCCTCATGGCTTGCTCAGCCTGCTTTATTACAGCACCCAGGACAATCAACCTAGTGATGACACCACTCACAATGGGCTGGGCCCTCCCCATCAATCACTAATTAACAAACTACCCTGCAGGCCTGCCTACTGCCAGATCTTACAAAGGCATTTTGTTAATTGAGGTTTCCTCCTTATGTCAAGGTGACAAAACAACCAGTATGAACTCCACCCCCATTATAGATATATGCCTGGAGGATAACACACATCACAGAGTGGGAATATGATTTTCCAGTGAGTCACCCAAGGTACATTTAGTCAAAGTACAAGCAGGCCAGGTAATCTGAGTTCATTATTACAAGTGCGTTTTCCTTGGAGAGCACACAGAATTGTAATCCCTGAAGGACTTTTAATAGTCACTCTTTTACATAACCTGATTAAGTGACCTCTGTTCCTCTCCTAAACCCATATTATTCCACTCCTAGAAAGGACATAAGAGAGCAGAGGTCAACCCAAAACATAGTTTTCCATTCCTGTTTTATCTGAATTCCTATATTCAGGTTTGGGGCTGGTAGGAATTAAGTATCCTGAGTTAGTAAATTCTGGTCAGTCTTATCATTAAAAGGTCCAGGGACCAAATGACAGTCCATCTGCATTGCTCTCAGTGGCCTCTTTGAAGGGATGACACCAGCTACTTTGATAACACTTGGGGTGGTGAGGATGACTGGATGTCTTCTTTATACAAACCAAATCTCCTGGGTAGAGTGGTAGGCTGGTTCAGAGGTGGTGATGGTGGGATTTCCTTCACAGTTCAGGAAGTGGCCTGGAGCTTGCTGCAAAGCCGGCAATGACCTGAGAAGGGAGTATCTCAGAGTTTGAGGGGTACATGGGGTCCAGAGCAGGGCAAAGGGAAGATGCTGGCCCAACTTTTGTAGCAGTTTTCATGACCAGTTTGGTCAGAGTCTCCTTAAGAGTTGCATTTATCCTTTCTAAGTAGGATAAACTTAGAGCTCTGTGGTCTATCTATATGCATAATGTAATTTCCAATTAGTGTGTAATAATTTTGCCAGATTTTTGAGACACTTTAGCTGTAAAGGCTGAGCCATGCCAGACCCCCAAAGCTAGGGGCAGTCTGAACCCAGGAATCATTTCCTGAAGTTTCTTAGTAACTATTGGTGCTGTCTCTGTTCATGTGAGGTAAGCCTCCACCCATCCTGAGAAGATGTCAACAAACACAAGAAAATATTTATAGCCAGAAACCATAGTTCAGATTTCAGTTAAATCCAGCTCCCAGGTTCCCCCAGCCAGTTTCCTCAAACCCAGATACCTTGTGTCGTCTTCTTTCCCACTTAGGGGTTTACCTGATCATAGACCGCATATCTAAAAGTGGTGTCTTTAATCAGGCTTTCTAATTTTGGAACATAATAGATGAGTAAAGTAGTTCCCCTGTCTCCTAAGTGGTGGAATCTATAACCAGTTGCCTTCCCAGACTCACTGGAGGGATGGGTCTGTCCTCTGGCAGCATCCACCATCCTGTGTATCCTGTTTGGACAGTTTCTGTCTCACCCAATTCCACCTCAAAGTGAATTCCTATATTCTAGGTGGTCCAGTAAACTGGGCTTCAAATGACCTGGGTCTAAGTTTATTTGGGGACTTCTTTGGCATTGCTACTGGAACTTACAGGGCCCCCACTGGTTCTAGGGCCACTCCCCAGGTGACAAAGCCAACCACTCTATTTCCTCTGCCTCTGTTTTGGTGTCCTTTGGAATGGACAATGGCCACCCTCTTGGGTAACCAGGTAGCTTCTAATAAGGATAATACTTCCTCCCTATTTTTGATTTCTTTTCCTGCAGAGGTTAGCAATCCTCTTGCCCAGGGGCATGGGACATGGCAAAAGTATATCAACTATCAGTGTATATAATGGTAGCCTTGTCATTTCCCTAGTAGAGTTTTTGAGTCAAAGCTACAAAATCTCAGCTCACTGAGCTGAGGTTCCTCTGTGTCCAGGTAGTCTTATCTTGGGTCACCACTACTGCTCCTACAAATCTGAGCTCATCTTAGAGAAATTGCTCCCATCTGTGAACAATACCTCATTTGGTTTCACCAACAGTATGTCAGTCAGATCAGACCTGATAGACTGGATCAGTCAGTCACCTCAAAATAGTCATGCTGGGGAGTCCAGCAGGAGACTAGTAGTGTTGAGGTCTGACTTCTTAAGGAACAAAAATCTGTGGTTGATCCAGAAATAGGCTTAGTATTAGATCGCCAAGGTGTTTGGACATCCATCTCTTGAGTGCTCCCCTCATGAACATTTAACAGAGTGTGGGGCTTTTAGGAACAATTCTTGCCCTAAAATTAATTTGTCGGCTTCTTTTACTAGAAGGATGCTGGCAACTATGGCCCTTATACATGCCAACTATCCTGTTGCCACTGGGTCATGTCTTTTGTACACATATGTCACTGGTATTTTCGTTGTCCCAGGGTTTCTATGAGGATTTCTCAGCCAATGCCTTTGGCCTCATCTATGTACAATGGATGGTTTAGTAATGAGACAGCAGACACCAGGGCCATTTTCAAGGCTTTCAAGACCTTATACTCAGTTTCAGTTCATTACAAAGGCTGCATATCACCCTAGTGCTGGCAGAGAGAAGCTTGACTATCTCAGAAAATTCCATTATCCATAGTTAGCAGTATCTAACCATCCCCAGGTTGGTGTGGGAGTGGGAATTTGTAGGATGGCTAAAATATGGTTGTGGGAAAGTGGCTGATTTCTTTCCTCTAGGTTGTAGCCTAGGTATGTGCCCCCAGGGACACACAACTAAGTCTTCTTAGCTGAGACTCAGTATCCCAGGGCTTGGAGGGTCACTAAAAACAAAACAAAACAAAAAAAAACACTTTCTGTTAACTGTCTTCATTCTTTGTCAGCTATTTATACACCAACTCAGGATGCTTTGCAAATATTTCTGTCTAAACTCCAACAGATCTGCACTGAGCCCCATCAAATGATGCTGATGAGTCCCTGAACCATTTCTCCTGGTTTATTTCTTCTCTGGTCAGTTTCCCCCAAGGGCAGTTATCACCACATGGAAGATTCTTCCTATCTTTGGCTGAATCTTGGCTGTTATAAACTTTCTGAGAAACTTTCAAAAGTGGAGACCCATTTATCCTTTCAAATCCCTCTAATTTCTGGAGATTTCTCCTTATGCCTGAGGCTCCCTGCTTGTCAAAGACAATATTAGTGGCTCTTTATTTTGGGAGTACATCTGAATCCATGAGGGTAAATACCCATTATATCTCACAGGGCTTTTCTAGTAGCCCAGCAGGCTATTCATCAGGCCCTTGAATGACATGAGTTACCTTAAGTTAGCTGGTAGGTTTCCTGGCTATTGCTTTTAATCTTCCCAATAATGTTTGATGGGAACAAAGGCATCCAATACTCTCATATCTTGAAACAATTTCCAACAGGCTGTTAAGGATCTATGGTTTCTTAAAAAAAATTAATAGTCTGGGGTCTTCCAATTATACAAATAGCTGCTAGAAAGGGAGGGAAATAAATAATGAACAGAGAAGGAGCTGAATTTCCCATTTTCCACCAGCGGAACTGGGGAGTTACTTCCCCATCCCCTTAGAGCAGGTCGGGGATCCTGCAGCTCCAGGAACAATTTCCTTCCCTCTGCAGCAGGGCTGAAAGAACAGGCAGAAGTTTTGGGTTTTTCTGAGTGGCCTCCTTGAGCAAAAAGAATTTGGGTCCTACCAACAGGGCACAGCTCCAAAGCCTGACAGGGACACAGGTGGTACCAAAAGGGGACAGCTTGACATGGCCTGTGAGCCTGTGCAAAGTCATGTGCTGTCTTGGTGGCAGCCGTGTCTGTGGTCTCAAAACAGCTCACTCCTTTTTTCCACTTTAGATCTTTTTCTCCAACTAACAGAAACACAGAGAGACACACAGGGGAACACAGACATACAGAAAGACACAGTAAAGACAAATGGGGTGGCCACCATATATTCCTATACCTGAACAGACCAGGGGAGGCTGATGACATCTCACACAGATACCAGAAACAAAACCTAGAGTCACATCCAACCTCCCCACTGTGTCCTAACCAGATGGCACCTCTTACAGTCTAAATTTACCTCTGGAGGGTTTCAGACCAATGACTTTTGATTTACCTTTTATTTGGGGGTGGGTAGCATCAAAATGCTTCAGAAGCACTTAGCAGTGATCAGTCAGGGAGGATTTTCTTGGGGCCCTGGAACATCTCCGAGTGCCCCCTACAGAAGTCCACTTCAGCCAGTACACTTCTTGTCTCTCCTCGAGGTGCTAAGGCCCCTATGTATCAGGGTCTAGTCTCTGAGAATCTCACGGGAGCCTCCAAAATGTTACAGGACTAATCACTCAAACCCAGTATATGGCCAACTGAAAGTCTGTATTTCAGATAGCTCTGACCATGCTCAGGTATTCGGGTCCTAAGTGTAGCACTGAGTATTCAGAGCACAGCCTGTTTGAAGGCAAAAACCACATCCTAGCATCTCACTCCACAGCTGCAGGGGGACTTCAAATATACAAGCAATTTGAAAGAAGCTGAGATAAGCAGTTAGCTGGAGGGGGGTCTGCATAAGCAAAAAGTTTAACAGAAGCTAAGATAAGTTAGTAGAGCATCTTGAGTTTGGGATCCTTGAATAGAGACAGGTAATTTCCCACAGGATTCTACCAAGGAGATCAAATTCTAGTTAAACCTGCCATCCTGAATACAAGATGAAGGAATCTCTGCACTGCCTTGCTCTGCCACACCTTGGTCTCTGGCTTCCAGAGTCTAGAACTGTGAGGTAATAAATTTGGGGATTCTTTTGTTTTTGTTTTTGTTTTGAAAGTTCTATCAGTAGGGCCTAGGTAAGAGAACTTACTTTGCACTCAAAAGTACCTGATTTCAGATCCTCAAGACCAACATAAAAATCTGAGTAGTCTGCACTGATGATTCAGTCAAGTTCTGTTATTGTAAAGAGACACTCTTGGAAAGGAAAACACTTAATTAGAGACTAGCCTACATTTAGAGGTTTATTGTCATGGCAGGGAGCATGGCAGCATGCAGACAGACATGGTGCTGGAGAGGGAGCTGAGAGTCCCACATGTGCAGACAGGAGAGAGAGAGAGGGAGAGACACTGGGCTTTTGAAACCCGAAAACCCACCCCCCAGTAACACACTTCCTCCAACAAGAACACACCTCCTAATAATGCCATTCACTATAAGCCTATAGGGAGCCATTTTTATTCAAAACACTTCAACTTACAACCTGGGTCAAGAGTTTCCCTGGGGCTTTCTGGCTGCCAGCCTAGTTCTCCAGTCAATGAGTGACACGTCTTAAGAGATGGATGGAATGCTGGGTAAGTCACCTGATGTCACACATTCCATCAGTACTCCCTTCTGTGAATAGCTGGAGTGCAGTTCCTTTTACATTTGGATCAGCTCCTGGTCCCTCCCCTGTTCTGCTCCATGTTGTAGAGACACTGTCCCGCCCTGTACAGTGTCCACCACCAGGCTCTTGTGCAGCCAACTGCTAGCTGAAGATAGAAACCGAGGTCTTGCCTCTGTCCATGCTTCACTCAGTAGCCCTTTCCCACCTCCTCTGTGCCTCTGGGACTCCACAGGGGCCTATTCTCGCTCTCTGGGAGGCTCTGATTAATTATACCATGATTCAGGTATGTGCTACGTTTTGGTCTCTGTGGCCCTAGACAAAACTGGCTGCCTGCTGTTGCTAATTCCTGGAATTTCAAGTAGCAGTTTTCTTTTGCTGTGAGACAGAACTACCACCCAAATATAATAGTTTATAACCATCATTGGTGTGTAGCTCACAATTCACACAATAGTGATTTGGGCTGGGATCAGCTGTGCTCATAATTCTGTTGAGTTTAGTAGTTAGCAGCCAAGTCCTCAGGAGACTCTTTGGGGAGCTAGTTGCCTGTCATCTGGGCCAAAGGTAGGGCTGTGTGTCTCTCATCTTGCAACATTCTGATTTAGTCATATTCACTTGGTTGCTGGTTGAAAAAGAGAAGATGCAGGGGAGGGGTGTCTCTTGAGGTCTGTTATTGTTTGGATAATAAAATATTCCCAAAGACTCGTGTGTTGAAGGCTTGGTCCCAGTTGGTGGTACTGAGAACTGACTAGAACGTGGGAATGCTAACTAAGCCCTGCAGTGGGCTAATCCACTGGAAGGCTAATGGCTGAGTGAACTACTAGGAGGTACAGCCCTGAGGAGGAAGCAGGGGGCATACCTATGAAGACTATATCCTGTCCCTCACATCTCTTTCTCTCTCTCCTTTCCTCTCTCATATTCATCCTCTCTCTCTCTCTCTCTCTCTCTCTCTCTCTCTCTCTCTCTCTCTCTCTCTCTCTTTAAACGAGCACCTCTCCTCCTCCACACACTCTCCTCTATGATATTTTCCCCTCACCAAGGGCCCAAAGTAAGAGGTCAAGTGACCATGAATTGTATGAGTTGTAAACTTCTGAAACTATGAGCCAGTCTGAGCTTTTTCTTCTTCAAGTGGTTTCTCTCGGAGTTTTGTCAGAGCATGAAAAGCAGACTAGTAAAAGGCTCGGGCTCACAGTTTGCACATTATTTCCTTCCAAAGGGAGTTGTCAACAACACTCCTCAGATTCAAAGGGTCAAGAAATCAGCTTCGTTTCTTTATAACTAATAACAAGATATGACTGTACAGGTGGAGCCTCCGGTTTACTCCTGATGGCCCAGGAAGCCCCATTACTCCCTTCTCCTCTCTCTCTCTCTCCAAAACTTGCCTGCTCAGAGAGTCTCCGAACAAAGGAAAGGCAGCAAAGAGCTCAGCTTCTCATTCTCGGTGACTATTGCAACATTTTCTTCTGATGCTCCAGTCACCCAAGTCCCCACCTACATGCTCAGCTTTGACCGTACTTGAACCCAAACCCAGCTTTTAGTAGATACATCATCACTCCACTCCTCCCCTACAACCTCCTTCCTTTATGAAATCTCCTTCCTTTAGTCAGGGCTTGTCACTTCACTGGCCTCAATCTCTGGGATCCAAGAACCCATCAGAGGTTGCTTTGCCCAATATACCCGTTGTTGTATACTTTTTGAGTTCAGGTTGATCTGGCTTACTGAGGCAGCAGAGAAACTTACTACCAGGAGCAGAAAACCTATTAATGGCTTCATTTGGTATCTACTATCACTTACCATTGCCTATGTAACCAACTCCTCAAGTGATTAGCATTTTTCTAATTAGAGCTTGTGTGTATATTTCTATGTGCTTTGGAGATGCAGGTTAGGAAAAACAAGAAAAATGGGTCTTCACTATTCAAATATCCTTATAATTAATGTCATTAATCTGGCTTTTTAAAGGTTAGCCCATGTGATACGTGTTCAATAAAGACGGGCTAAGTGTCCATTAGGTATGAGGTATTATGGATCCTATGCTGTGGGCTAGTACATAGCTGAGAATGTATAATGTCTACCCTTAGCAAGTTAATACAATGCATGCAACAAGTGCCATATAGGAGTTGCTAAAATAAAAAGTGGGGGCTGGAAATGTAATATAGCTCAGTGGTAGAATGCTCACTTAGTATATATGAGGACTTCGGTCAGTGTCTTAGCTTGATTTCTATTGTGGGAATAAACACAATAACCAAAAGTAAGCTGGGCAGTGATAGCACATACCTTAATCCCAGTAGTCAGGAGATAAAGGCAGGCATCTCTGAGTTGAAGGCTAGTCTGGTCTACAGAGCAAATTCCAGGACTGCCAGGGCTACACAGAGAAACCCTATCTTGGAAGAGAGAAGGGGTGGAGTTTATTTCAGCTAATAACTCTTAGGTCACACATCACTGAGGGAAGCCAGGGCAGGAACTCAAGACAGGAACCTGGAGGCAGGAACTGAAGCAAAAGTTCATGAGGAAATGCTGCTTACTGGTTTGTAATAAGAAATCAAGCTGAATGACAACAATCTGTGCACTTGCACATTATCCATTTATCGCTATAAACATGCTGCCAACAGGCCGATAGGATGAGGGCAATTACTCAGGTAAGTTTGCTTCTTCTCACATCTGTCTAAGTCTGTGTCAAGTTTACAAGATCCAACAAGCAAGTCTCACACAGAAAAAAAAAAAAAGGCAAAAATGAAGAATAGAAAAGGAGTGACCAAAATAACTATTGTGGCCACAAGGTTCACAACCTAGTAAGGAGCCACCTTAATCTGTCTGTAATGTAGAGAGTTAACCAGCAGGAACACCAGCATTTTATATATGTCAATCTATTTCCATTGCCTGACGACAGGCCGGCATGCAGTAACTGGTAAATAAATATTCATTGAGTACATGAATAAAAGATGTGTACGCAATGCTAACCAAATGCAGATGAGAAAAAATTAATTGTGAGAACAAGAGACATCTTCATCAGAACAGGTGAGATGTAAAATGTCAGCCGAGAAACACTGTCTTGTTCTGGCAAGCAGAGAAGAGGAAAAGGAAACTTCCAGGCCAGCAGGACAGCTTGACAGAAGTCTGAAGAGTGTGTGGACTGACCAGGGATGGTGGGGCTGGAAAATCATCCCCGACACGTTACAACCTTTGAGCCTCTTACTGAGTATTCAAAAAATGATTTGAACCCCTCACCAGCAGCAAAGGACAATCCACCAACCTTCCTTCTGCAGTGAAGAATGTCCCACCTCCATTTAATCAGAGATAGCCCTACTCAGAGGAGCCCATGAGTTGGCCAAATTTGCTCCTGTGGTTTAGGGGCTTTTGAATGTTTACACAGAGGCAGCAACAAAATATCCATAAAGAATCTAAACAAACACACAGGTGTGGAAGCCAGAGCTTCAGAAATGCCTGTGGGAGCTAGGATGGGGGAAAGCCAAAGAAGCAGACCGGAAGGATGCTCATGGCAGCCACAGCACTTAGCTTTAAGCTCTTCATCAGCTTCCACTGTCTTCTTCCCCAACATGCAAAAAGCAAAATCCTGTCCTTTTTACTGTTTGGGACTTCAGAGAAGACAAAAAAAAAAAAAAAAAAAAAAAAAGTCCCCATACAATAGCCCTTTCTCCTGCAGGGCAGACAGGGAAGAGTGTTGAGGAAGGGCGATGTCAGTCATCTTTGACAACATGCAGTTTTCATGTTCAAGGTCATTCAGAGCCTTAAACTCTTGTCCTGAGGCTTAAATCTTGGCATGATGCTCAATTTCTTGCTTATCCCAGTAGGAACAAGGAAAAGACATTCGTCCTTCACCTTCAGAAAACGACCTGGAATGAACCGACTAGACATTAAACAGGAAGCATAGTGTATATATTGATTAGCACTGACAGAGAAATGGTAAAGGAAAATTACAGTGTGAGAATCATATACAAATTTTCAATCTCAAAGAAAAGGTCAGATAGAACTTAAGGTATCTCTTCTGAGAGGAGGAAAGTCAAATCCAGGCAACATCTGAGGGAGTGTAAATTATGTTTTGGGGAAATCCAACGAGCTTGGAAAAACATGTCAGGACAAAGTTTGGACACAGAAGCATGAAAGATAAGTGAATCTCTTAGGAGTATTTAATGGGACTGAAATAAAACACAATTGTGCGTAACGAAAGTCTGTCCGAATGTGTTGACAGACTTCTGCCTTTTCTTCTGTGAAATGAGCTTAGTCTGAGGTAATGGTTTTCTTCCTTGACTGAGTTGGACTTTAAGCGGGCAGGGAGACACCAAAGCTGAGACTCCTCAGCATCTGCTTCCCTCTGAGCCCCTTTAATTTGAAGCAATCAACACACTGGGGCAGCCTCTGCACTCCTGCATTCCTAAGCTACCAAACTTTCCAATCTCAAAAGGAATCTTGTTCTAACTTCTTTTTAAATTATACTAAAACATAAAACATAAAATTCACCATCTTAAAAAAGTGAAAAAAAAATAACACACCCTTTGTGCTGCCTGATCTTGGTTGTCTGCTTGACAAGTCTGGGAAGAGGGAACCTCAGATGAGGAACTGCTACCATTAGACTGGCCTGTGGACCAATCTTGATTGATAATTAATGTAGGAAGGCCTAGTCCATTGTGGGTCTGGCCCATAAATGAAAGTCAACAGGGCTGGAGAGATGGCTCAGTGGTTATGAGTATTTGTTCTTCAAAGGATCTGGGTTTAAGTCCCAGCACCCATGTGGTGACTCACAACCATTCATAACTCCAGTTCAAGGGGATCTGATGCCCTCTTCTGACTTCCTTGGACACTAGGCATTCATGTGCTCAGATAATATATGTGAGCAGAATATTCATAACATAAAATAAGTAAATCTAAAATGATGAATAAATAAGAAAGTTAACTGTTGCATTCATGAAGTCTTACCGACACATTTGCCTAAATGTAATCTGAACAAGGAGGATTCCAAATGATATACTACTGTGAAATAGTGAAAGGTCATGAGGTCCTAGTCCTAGACAAATTACTACTCAGAATAAGAAATGTGAAGAGCACACATTAACTGGTTATCTAATACCAAATGGTCAGCCCTAAAAACATACATACAGGTAACATTGTATGTACTTAACAGGTTGTATTCAAGTATTTAGGAATGTGTGTGTGTGTGTGTGTGTGTGTGTGTGTGTGTGTGTGCGTAATAACAATAAAAGAAAAAGAGAGCATGAATTTTAAAATGAACAAGGAATGGAATATATAGGAGGGTGTGGAGAGGAGAAAAAGAAGGGGGAAAGGATGCAATTATATCAAGAAGGAGAAGAAATTATTGTTTAGCTGATCATGAGTCAGTAAACAAGCCAGGGAGACAGCTTTCTTTCACAGTCTCTGCTTGAGTTCCTGTTCTGGCTTCTCTCAAGGATGGACTTGACATTGAAATGTAAGCCAAATAAACCCTATGCTCCCACTTATGGTTGTAGTGTTTATCACAACAACAGAAAGCAAACTAAACCACTTTTAATAGGGTACTTGTGAGACAGCCCAGTGAGTAAGGGTATTTGCTGCCAACCCTAAGGATGGGCAATCAACCTCCAAACCCACATGGTAAAAAAAAAAAAAAAAAAAAAAAAAAAGAAAAAGAAAAAGAAAATTCAGCTCCCCCAGGTTGTCCTCTGACCACCCCACACTCCCATGGCAGCTACACATAAACTTCCCCCAAGAAGCTACTGTTTAGGTTTATATTTAGTTTCATTCAAGGTCATTTCTATAAGGAAACATCATCTCTTCTTCCTTGCATGTCTAGAGACAGTCTTTTTATTTATTTTTATAGAGCCTAGCCAATATTCACTTACTTAGGACAAAAAAAAAGTACTATGAAAACAAGAAGGGACTGCCATGAAGAAATGTCAAGAATCAGAAAGTGACCTTCAAGAGACAAGAACTGATCTTAAATGTTTAATGTAAACAGAAGCTGCAAAGAGCAGGTTGATTACAGGAAAAATAAACAAGGAAGTAAGTTAAAGGAGGAGCTGGAGGAAGATCTTCTGAAATCTCTTTTATTTTTCTTTTTTTTTGAGAATAAAGAGATAAAAGTTATGAGAAAAGAGATGAGACATAAAAAATAGATAAGTGCTATCCCAAAACAATGTACGTCCAGAATTTCAGAAGGCAGGAAATGACATGTAGCATCAGCAACCTAGCACAGGTTTATGAGAGCAGACTCAACCTGTCCAGCCTGTGGTCCAGACGGGCAAACCAGCAGTTCCACAAAATCACACCAACACTTACATTAATTATATTCTGCTTGGCCTATGGCTCAGGCATATTACTAGCTAGCTCCTGCATCTTAATTCAACCCATTTCCGTTAATCTGTCTTGGCACATGGCCCATGGTTTACCTGTATTACTTTTACATGTTGATTCTTGGGCAGCTGGCTGGTGTCTTTTTTAATTCTGCCCTCCTTCCTCTACCTATGCTCTGATTTCCACACCAACTTCTAAGATACCTGCCATAGGCCAAGACAGTTTCTTTATTAATAATGAATGATATTCACAGCATACAGAAAAACATCCCACATCACTTCCCCTTTTTTGCCTAATCAAAAAGGGAGGTTTTAATTTCAACATAGCAAAATTACATATAATAAAACAGTTATCAAGCAAGAATTATAATTACAATATCTAGTCTATTTGTACTTAACAAAATTAAAGAAAATATTCTATCATATACCTTATCTTTGTGAGTCTAAAGTTTTACATCTAATATACCTTTTTAAATAACTAAGGAAAACTAATAACTATCTAATCTTCAACTACATCAAAGACCACAGAAGAATATAATATTACCCGAGTATACAGGAAGTGCAAGCAACTTCCAAATCTAGAAATGACATCTAGTTGCCTGGACAGTCACTCAAAGTTTCTTTGTAATGGTGGGGCATCCATCTTCAGCCTACAGTCCCAGAGTCTCTGGCATAACTTTCAGTGAAGCAGGAAATCTGAAGGACTATTCTGCCCATTCTGTCATAGTTAATCAGTCACTTCTCCTTGTGTCCTGAAGAATGTCTGGCAGTTTTCTCTGAGAAGCAGGATCCTGAAGGACCATTCCAGCTTATTCTGCCAAAGTTCAGAGATTACTTTCCTGTGTGGCCTGCATGTCCAGATTATATAGCATACTGTAAAGCAATCAGTACAAGAATAGTTTCCTGTCCAGTGGCTAATGGTTGCCACAAACAAAGTAAATTCCATATGGAGTTTCTTCAGTGCCAGTCCTTCTCTTGAAGTAGATTGGTGCTGCCAGAAGCAGACCTGTCCCACTGTCCAGAAAAATCTAAGTTCTTTAAATATTTTAAATGCCATACTATGTAGGCCTTTGAAGTGTTTGAAAATTACCATCTAATCAAAATATCTTTGTATACCTAAAAATCCTAACTAACATGCTATAAGTTTGGTTATCATAAATGACTATTAATCTGCATTTCTTAATTATATATTACAATTTTAAAGGAATTGCATAAACATAGTATCTTAAACAAAAGTGGAAATATACATGCAGTATAACAAAATTGACCTTAAATTTGTATCAGTAAACCAAAATCCATGCCAAAGTAAAATATTTGAGATTAACAGCTGATTTTTGGATTAAAGTAAATTCAATAATTTATCTTTTTTTATCTTATATCCTAATTCCTATATAATATCTTCCCTTTTTTCTTAGAAAGAGATTGACTATGACCATTAATTATTTATAATGAAAACAAACATTTATAAACAATATTTGAGGAATTTGTGCATAGCTTTCCATTACTACTTCCTGCTGACTGAAGGGAGCTGGCAATCTTATGAAGGTCCTGAGTCTGGATCATCTTAGTTGGCAGCCCTGAAGCTGATGTGACCATCTTTTCCCATCAGAGATTTTTTTCAGGGGTCCTTCTTTAACCAAACCATATTAGCCTGGAAATAACCCAGGTTCACATCTTCTGTGGAAACAAAAGCAGAACCTCTTTTCCAAAGCAACATATCCTTAGACCCAAATTTCAAAGTCAAGATACCTTTAAAATATGTATGTTTGTTTAACTTAGCAACCTTTGCAATCAAACATATTTTTGAAGTTAGCTCATTAGCAGTTAAAAAATCAAAAGAAAAAATAATAAACATAATCAAGACTCTATATAGTTTTCATCTTTATGTGGCTTATTATATTTTTATTATTCTATTTCTTTTTTAAAAAAAATTTCTTCTTTCTTTTCTCTCCCAACCTACACATTCTTTGTCACATATATTGTAAACCATTTAGACATTTTTTCCATCTAAATCTATTTCATTGCATGTCCTTAATCATTTTCCAACCAGAGAAGCTTTTACAATGCTAGACTGCACAGAACTGCTTTGACTACTGACTGCCCTTCTTGGCAGCTTTTCAACACAGGAAAGATTCTAGAGTCATGCTTACCAATTCTAGAGAGCAATATTAAAAACTGTGAAACCATTTACCACCCCAACTCTGAGGGATCTTAACGTCCACACTGCCACCAAGTAAATCACCTCCACCCACTGCTCATGAACTTCATTTAAGTATTTGGCAGCAGGGCCTCATAAAGAAGCCAAAGCTGAGTCAAGAAGCCTCTCTTTTTTTAAAAAAAAAAAAAAAAAACTTTATTTATTTATTATTTATTTATTTATTTGCCTTGGTGTTTGCCTGGAACTGGAACTACAGACAGTTGTTAGCTGCCATGTGGGTGCTGGGAATCGAACCCGGGTCCTCTGGAAGAGCAGACAGTGCTCTTAACCGCTGAGCCATCTCTCCAGCCCCCAAGAAGCCTCTGTTAAAGAAGTGGCACCTCTGCTTGCTGCCAGCAAACAGAGCAGTCCCAGAAAATGCTACTACCAAGAAACCACCTTTGACTCTGTTCCCTTTCTGCTCTACATAAACAGAAACCTTAAATTCATCATATGCAGCTTGTTGCGTATACTGAGTTTTCTATGAGACTTCAGAAACCAACCTTGTTGCAGTTTAAGCTGCCTAACAAAAGCCTGCCATTTTGTAATTCAAGCCCGAAAGCCATGCCATCTCTACACCATGACCCACTTTAGAGATGCAACTCAGAAGCCAATTTTGGCTCCAATTCTGTGCTCTAGAACTCTTTTTAAGCTTTCTCTGGCTTTATGTGGGTTTATATAATCCATGTTGGGATGCCATTTGTAATAAGTTTCTGGCCTGTCCGGCTCGTTGTCCAGACCAGCAGTCCCACAAAACCACACAAACACTTATATTAATTACATGTTGTTTGGCCTATGGCTCAGGCATATTACTAGCTAGTTCCTGCATCTTTAATTCAACCCATTTCCATTAATCTGTCCTGCATGTAGCCCATGGCTCACCTGTGTTACTTTACATGTTGATTCTTGGGCTACTGGATGGTGTCTCTTTTGACTCCACCCTCCTTCCTCTATCTATACTTTGATTTCCCTGCCTACTTCTAAGATGCCTGCCATAGGTCAAGACAGTTCCTTTATTAATAATGAATGATATTCACAGCATACAGAAAGACATCCCACATCATTCTGAGCTCTAGCAAGGCTTGCTGTACCAACTCCAGAAATGTTCTTGGCCTTTCTCTTATACTTACTTGATTTTATTGAGTGGGTTATTATTATAATATTAACCCCTTAAAGAAGTTGTGTGAGATGATGTTTATAAAATAATCTGCATGATGTCTTAACATACACAAGCACTCAATAAATGTCGCAGGTTACTAGCTAAATCATGCTCTCCTCCAAATTCCTATTTTGAAGGTCAAACAAGACCTTAGAGAAGTGGTTCTCAACCTATGATAGAACAACCCCTTCACAGGGCTCACCATTAAAAACCACAGATATTTACATTACAATTAATAACAGCAAAAAAATAACAGTTATGAAGTAGCAATAAAAATAATTTTATGGTTAGGGGTCACTACAACATGAGGAACTGTATTAAAGGGTCACAGCATTAGGAAGGCTGAGAACTACTGCCTTGGAATGTCATGGAATTTAAAGATGATGCCTCTGGGCCAGTAAGATGGTTCATTGTGGAAAGATACATGTTGTCAAGACTAATGTCTTGAGTTTGATCTTTGAAACCCATATGATAGAAAAGAATTGGCTTCCACAAACTATTTTTTGACCTCCACATGTGTACCATGGCCTACATCTCCTGTACGTCTTTTCTAAATAGGTTCACACAAAAATAAATATTTTTTAAAAATTTTAGTGAAATTCCTTCAAATTGATAACAAAGTTAAAATGAGGCCTCTATGCTGCTCCTGATGCATCCTAACTACTGCCTTCATGAGAAGACATTGGGGCACCAAGATGCTATCAAATCTCACATGAGGGAAAGACTATGTGAGGACCTAGTAAGAGTCATCCCTCTACAAACCAAGGAGAAAGCTCAGGGGAAGCTAAACGGATGCCATCTTGATCTTCAGCCTCCAAAACTGCGGGAAAGTGAGTCCCTGTTGTTTAGGCCACCATCCTGTGGAATAGCAGCATAACAAATTAATATATCACTTGCCATTGTTATTTTAAAACCCAGACAAAAAGCTAAAATAAGGAGGCCCTTGGATGTCAATGCTGATAAAGCCTCTTAGACCTACTGTACAAAGGAGATCAAAACTGGCAATCCTTTCAAGCCCTGCCATGTTGGCTGGTGGCTATGGAGACCATTGCTGTGTGAGTCACACTATTTCTGGTGTCTCTGCAGGGTCTAGAATTCAGAGATGCATTGGACAACTGGGATGAGTCACTAGGAGGGAAGTCCCTGAGATTCTAAGACCTGCTACATTCCCATCCCCAGGTCTTTTAGACATGCCAAGAGCATGTCACCCCGAAGTAACAAGGTCCACCTTGGTTTTTAAATCAGCAGAACTACCTTTCCATCATCGCCTTTGAAGGTCAGAAAGCCAGATTACACCAAAGTCTACCCCAGGTGTGATTAAAAATAGGTTTTTCTGAAGCCTACAATTAAAACCTAATTGCATACTCTTGCCAATTAAGGTAATGGCAGAGTCCCCCAAAACCCATAGTCTGAAAAAGGGTGTATAAGTTCTCCTCCACCAACAATTTACTCTTCCTCCACTAGCAGAGAGCTTGCAAGCTTCTGCCACTATATGTAACCTTGGAAAAGGTATCTAACCTCTGGCCCCAACTAGGCATCTACAAAATGATGTTACATAGGAAATGAGATCATTTATTCAATCAACCAATATTTACTGGGTAGTCTCCTATGGACTCATTCTTTTAGTCAACAGATCTCTAGATCTGCTGGGTACCAAGTCCTGGGAAGACAGCAATATGGAACACCCAGAGGGGCTTAGCAATCATGGAACTCATCTTCTCAGAGACAAATACAAGAACAAAGAGACTAATACAAGTTGGTCTGAAATGACAATACGTTGCACAGGAAAGCAATAAGGGGCACGTGCAAGTCTGCATGGTCAGAGAAGACTTTATGGAGGCCTGATGATGAGTCTGACAAAAGAGGATCAGAAGAAAAGAAAACATGGCAACAGGAGCTAAGGGTGTTTCTAGAGGGAGAGATTGATTCAGATACCAGAAAATGGAAGAGAATAGGGAGGTCAGAATTGGGCTGGAGAAATGATACAAAGCCAAAGCATGAGAGAGCAGTATATTGCTGAATTAGGACCCTTTCAGGACACGGCAGGTACTCTACACAAACCAAAGAACTAAGATCAGGCCTGTAGCCTCATGCCAGCACAGTGGCACACATCTTATCCAGTCTCATTTTGTTGCTGTGAGCCTGACAAAAGGCAACTTAGAGAGGCAAGGGTTTGTTCTAGCTCATAATTCCAGGTTACCATCCATCATTGCAAAGAAGCCACAGCAACCAGGGCCTGGGTCTATGGTCACATCTTACCCATAGCCAAGAGCAGAGATGAGTGCACCCTTACTATCTGCTGGATGCTTAGACTTAGTGTACTGCCTAGTTTGTGAACTTAACCCAAGGTAGGGTCTTCTGGGGAGAATTGAATCTTAATCAAGAAAATGCTGCCACAGGATTAGCCTGTCTATACATTTGTAGGGCATTTTCTTGATGGATGATTGATGTGGGGCACCCCTGGGCATGTGGTCCTGGGCCATAACAGAAAACAAACTGAGCAGGCCCCAAGGAGCAAGCCAGTGAGCAGCACTTTTCCATGGCTTCTGCATCAGCCTTAGCTTCCAGGTTCCTGCCCTCCTTGCAATCTTCCCTGACTTCCATCAGTGATGAATACCTGGAAGTATACAATGAAATGAATCCCTTCCTCCCCAAGTTGATTTTATCACAGCCATACAAAACCTAAGACAGCTTGCTGCCAAGCCTGAGGACCTGAGTTCAACACCCCCAACACCCACATGGCAGAAGAAAATCAGTTCCAGAAAGCTGTTCTTTGACTTCTGCATGTATGCTTATACACACACACACACACACACACACACAGAGAGCACATGTAAATACATAATACATATAATTTTTAAATTTCTTAAAGAGATACACAAGATCACTCTGAATTGAGTTACATGGCCAGTCCTTGGACAGGAGTCGGGGGCAGCTCAGGTTGCCATACTGGACACAGGACTCTCTCTGTGCAGCACCTAGCTTCCACCCAGTGTTTCCCTCCATCCCTCCCTGCAGTCTGACAACCCTTGGCATCTTGAAAAGAGAAAGCACAGCTATTGAGAAGCAAGCATCTCATTGGATTTGCCTCCTATAAGTGATGTTTTCCTCTTTATCCTGGGATGGTCCATCCAACACCCTCAAGGACTTAGGAGCTTTGTGCCCTGCATTTGACAGATCCAAATTTTGTGTCTTCTTGGACAGCCCTAAGGAGGCCCCAGCCCCATGAAAGAGACTCCAGGGAATATTCAGAAGGAACTTAGTGAGTTTATTTTGATGAACTACGATAATTATCATGCTTAGCAGCTGTTGCTATTTAAAATAAGAAAAACCTGGGCTTGAATTTCAACTGTTTGGGAAAGCATGTGCCCCACCAATCTGGTCCAACAAAACTAGACATTATGAAACCCACAGAGGAGCTGAGCTTCTTACAGGAAGTTAAGATGCAAATCATATTTTGTTTCAAATGAGTCCAATGAATGCATAATTTTCCACAAAGAAATACTTTTGTGTCAGGCTCCTTTTGCCAAGAACTGAAGTTCTGGGGCTGCAGCTGTTAGCAGCTTCTGATTGTCCATTTCAAACCATTGGAGTTCTGCTTTCCTAAGGCGGATTGGGAGTAAAGGCAGGAAAGGCAGAACTGCTCTCCTCAGCTGCCTTCCAGAACTTTCCCTAAAAGACCTACCTGCTCTCCCCATGCTATAGGCTTGTCTTCTGTATCTTGAGACTGGAGAAGTTGAATCAAGAAACTCTTCTTTTGGGGAGCCTGAGAGATAGCTAAGAGGTTAAGAGCACTGTTTCTTCTTCTAAAGGCCCTGGGTTCAATTCCCAACACCTCCGTGGCAGCTCACAACTGTCTGTAATTCCAGTTCCAGGGGATCTGATACCCTTATTTGGCCTCTGTGAACATTGCAAGAATGTGATGTACATACAGGCTATGCACATAACGTTCTCCTTCCCAACCTACCATTTAAAACGGACTTTTTCTTTATCCTTTCCTTTCCCATTAGCACCTTCTCAAAGCTTAAGTTCATTGATTCCTTTTGTTAAGAATCCTTTGTTAAACTGGATGGTCGTGAAGCATACTACCCAGTCCTCTAGAAGCAAAGGCAGGCAGATCTCTATGAGTTTGAGGCCAGCCTGGTCTACAGAGTGAGTTCCAGAACAGCCAGGGTTACACAGGGAAATCCTATCAAAAATAAACAAAAAAAGAAGAAAGAAAAAGAAAAAGAAAGGAGCTGGAGAGATGGCTCAGCAGTTAAGAGAACTGGCTACTCTTCCAGAAGACTCAAATTCAGTTTCCAGCACCCACATGGCAGTTGTCTGTAACTCCAGTTCTATGAATCTAACACCCTCACACAGACAAATGTGTAGGCAAAACAGCAACGCACATAAAAATAAAAGTGAATAAAATATTTAAAAAAATCTTTTGTTTTCAAGCTTTGGAGACAGCTCACTAGGTAAAGTGTCTACTGCATGGGTACAAAAACCCAAATTTGGATTCTAGTATCTAAATGGAAAGTTGGACATAGCAGCACCCATATGTAATCCCAGTTCTGGGAAGGCAGAGCAAGTTCACAGGCTGGCCAACCTAGCCAAATTACTAAGTTCACATTCACAGAAGAGATTCTGTCAGAAAATAATGTGGAAAGTAATAAAAAAGATACATTACATCAACTTCTAGACTCTACACCTATGTGCAAACATATGTATGCGTATACATGTCTGCAGCTACATAAATATATATACATATACCACACACACACATACACTCAATAGAAGTATTTTGTTTGGAATGGAAGAAATCTAATTCAAACAAAATAAAATAAACCACAACAAAAAGAAATTAGTTTTATAATTGGAAAATTCAAACACATTGGCTTTGGGCATATCAGGTCTAGGTGATGGGAGAGGGAATGAATGGGTTATGCAGATAAGCAGAGGGATTAAAGAGCAACCCTCTGGGCCCAGCATCTGCCATCACAGGTCTACAAGATGCCCATTTCCTGTGTGACTTTTCTCCAGGTATAGATATAGAGGTGGCTGGAGATAGAAATTGAGTTTGGCTTGATAAACGTGATAGAAAGATAGATGTCAAAATGCAAGAGAAATAAATGATTGGAATCTGAGACAGGGAGAAGCATCAGACATTGAACAGATGAAATGGGAGAGGGTAAGTCACTGAGAGTACTATAGCATTGAAGGATGGTAGTTGTGAGCACTGTGAGAAAAAAAGATCTTCAAGGACCATGGACAATGGGACCTAATGGGAATAATAAGTGCAGACCTGTGACTAGTAGTTACAGTTCCCTGTGCCCTGTTGTTTCAGAGGAGGGGATACTTTGCTCTGCTTGTGGGTAGTAAATGAAAATGCAGTCCCATCACTTTGTTTGGATGTGGTTTGAACCCTCCTAACCTCATGTTGACGCTGGGTCTCTGATATAACAGTGTTGAAAGGTAGTGGGTCCTTCAAGAAACATTTGGGTCCTACAGGCTCTCCCTTGTGATGAGATTAATGCTAATCTCAAGGGGAGGGTTTGGGTCACTTCTCCTGGAATGAGCTCTTCATTGTGAGGATGGGGCTGGAATTGGTACTCAAAGAGTAGGTTTCTGGAAAAGAGGACCAAGTCTTGTGTTTCATTTCTCCTGTCTGTACCTACTCCCCGTCCATAGTTCTGCTGTGTTATGCTATAGCACAGGCTCTCACTGGATGCACCAGCCTGCCTGTAGATTTCCAAAACAATGAGCAGAACAACTTCCTTCCTTATGAGTTAAGTTACCCTGTCATTATATCAGTGGAAACCAACCCAGATAGCTGGTCAAAGGTGTTTTTCAAAATACAGGCCTTGATTGTGTTTTATTGCAGTACTGAGGACTGAACCTGGGGCCTTGCATATTCTAGACACATGTTCTACCCCTGAACTATATGCTCCATTTTTTGTTTGTTTCTAGACAGGGTCTCACATAGTTGCCCAGGCTGGCTTTGAAACTACTTTACAGCACAACCCAGGCAAGCCTTGAACTTGGCATCTTCCTGACTCAGTCTCAAGTATCCAGGATTACAGGCTAGTCCAGCTCACAGATGCTACTTGAGAATAAGAAAGAAAATATGTTGGAAAGAGGCAATAAAGAAGAAAGGTGAGAGAACCAGGGAACTGAGAGTACAGGATGGAGTAAAAGGAAAGGAAAGGAGAACCATCCATTCTTTGCCTTCTGGCTAAGACCGAGTGGACACAAGGATCTTCTGGGTGAAACTTTGTGGATAAAGACAGCAAAGGTTATTTTTAGGGAGTCTTCATGCCTATTTTATGCTGTGACCTATGTCCTAGACACAATTCCTTTGTCATCATCTCCAGGCCAGACAATGTACTGCAACACACATGGTTCTTGAAGAACCTGACTCATGATTCTTTGGTGAGAAGTGGTTTGAATGAAGTCTTAATTCAGCTTATTTAGAATGAGACATATATCCATATGAGGGTTTTTAAGATGGCACCCTCTTGGGCCTGAGCTCCAGTTGCAAAAAGGGCTGCCATAGGGTGAAGGTAAAAGTCAAAAGACATAAGAAGGTCAAAGGACTATGATGTTAAAGCATCATTCATATTTAGTTTAAAAGGGAAAACCACTGGACCAACTAACTCCTAGAGTCTGCAGTAAACAATAAACAATATCCGGGATTAGGTAAATGATAGCAGTGAGAACAGGAGTGTGGTGTGATCCTGACAGAGCACTGACTATTCTTCTGGAGGACCTGGGTTTGATTCCCAGCATCCACATGGCAGCTAACAACTGTCTGCGATTCCAAGATCTGCTACACGTATTACACAGTTATACATGCAGGCAAAACACCAATTCACATAAAAAAATAAAAATAAAATATTAAAAAAAAATAGCCTCAGAATGTCTGTGAGAAATTGGTTTCTATTGTGGATAAGACCATCCTGTGGGTGGGGATCCTGGGGTGGAAATGAGCTGAGCACCAGCCATTATTCACTCTCCTCTTCCTGGCTGAAGACTTAACGTTTCAAGCTCTCACTATCTTGACTTCCCCACCATAATGGACTGTACCCTTGAATTATTAGCCTTAAGAATAAACTCTTTCTTTCTTTT
>PVIH01011454.1:0-69100 GCA_004025045.1 Sigmodon hispidus
AAAAAAAAAAAAAAAAAAAAAAAAAAAAAAAAAAAAAAAAAAAAAAAAAAAGAAAACATTATCTGTGGCTTTGAGCTGGTATTCTTCTCTTTCTTCTGTTCCTATTATTCTCAAATTAGGTCTTTTCATGGTGTCCCAAATTTCTTGAACATTTTGAGTTATGGCTTTTTTAGTTTTACTATTTTCTTTGACTGATATATCTATTTGAGCTACTGAATCTTCCACTTCAGAGATTCTATCTTCCATCTCTTGAACTCTGTTTGCTATGCTTGTATCTGTGGTTCCAGCTTTTTTCTTCAGATTTTCTATTTCCATCTTTGCCTCATTTTGTGTCTTTTTATTGCTTCTATTTCAGGTTTTAGTTCGTGGCATGTTTCTTTCATAGATTTGTTCATCTCTTCCAATTTTTTGTTTTATTTTCTTCTATTTCTTTAAGGCTATTTTTCATATCTTCTTTGAGAGTTTCGATGATCATCAAAAAGGAATTTGTAGTGTTGCTTCCTTCTGTTTCCTCTTCATTGCTCAGTTCAGGTCTTGTATTGTAGGATTGTCACTTTCTTCTGGAGTTATGTTGTTGTCCTTTATATTATTATGTAATTTTTTGCACTGGCGTTTACCCATAGCTTCAGTGCTTCACGATTAGGTGGCTCCTGGTCAGTTGTGCCACTCGGCCTTGTGTGCCTCCTGTGACCTTTGAGGGAAAGGTCTGCTGAATCACTACTTCTGCACTGTGCAGGGGACTGAATTTCAAGTCTTCAATCTTTCTCTGATTGACCAATTAGAGGCGGGGTGGAGGCTGTGCAAACTCCCTCAGCAGCAGCTGGGGGGGCAGTGACAGGCAGAGTTTATCCCTGCCTGCTCCAGGGTGTTCTGGGACAGGCTCTGCAGACAGCACCCGGTCCCGGAACCTACAATTAATTTCTTAATGGAAAAAAATGATAGGACTCATTTTGAGGCTATTCAACAAGTTCCCCCCAAAAAAGAAAAATCAGAGCAAAAACCATTTTAACCTTAAGATGTAAACTCCATTTGACCTTATTGGTAGCCCTGAAAAAACTCGGGCCTAAATCCAGATGCTAAGGATTAAGGGAACCTTGTTCTGAAAAAGACTTTGAGTATCCAGGGGTGAGGTGGGAAGGGCTGAAGAGAGGAATCAGGGAAAAAGCTAGAGAAAGAAAAGAGAAAGGGGAAGTGATGGGATTCTGTTTTACTTTAAAATTTATTGTGTTGGGTTTTTTTTGTTTTGTTTTGTTTTGTTTTTTAATAAAGAAATCATTGTTGTGTTCTGGGTGTATAAGAATTAGAATGACACCTCTAAATTTGTGACAATAGAAAATCAGAATAACAATCCAAGGAAGAATACATTTTAATTACCAGTTTGGCTGGTTTTGTAAAATCTGAGTTTGTAGCATAGTCAGTTCTTGCATATCTAAACTGAGAGATTAGCTACAGTTTTAGGTTTCATTGCCACCACTGGGCTGTGTAATAAAGTCTGTGCTGTTCTAGTCTCTAAACTTGATGGGTCAGTATGAATCATATTTTGAGTTGATCGTAAGAACCATTGAGGCCTTTAGTATTAGAGATATTTCCAGAGGCTTGTCTCACAGTATGCTTAACACTCAAGTAACAGTCTTTGAATATAGTGTCCTGCTCAATACACAAGCTCAGTGTCTAATTAAAACACATCCTTGTCCTGAAGTACAGATCTAACATTCACATTGAGGTTAACCTTGAAGTTGAAGCTGGAAAGGTTAAGCTCTGATCCTGATCTGGCACCAGGAAATGACCCCATCAGACCTTGAATTGAGCTGGAACCAATTCTCAAATCTATAATGATCCATCCATCAATCAACTTCTCTCTTTTCTATCAGTTCTCCTAGTCACTTGCTCTCATTCCTGAATTATTCTTCTTCAGAATCTGTTCATGAGAAGGAAAGCATCAAGAAGAGAGAGTGCACAGAAGCACTTGACTTGAATATGAGAGGGGAAAAATATACGAAATGTCACTAGGCATAATATAATTTCTGCCTTCACACAGTTTAACTTTGCTGCTATTTGCCTATAATGACAACAATGGATTTGGCAAAATGGTCAACCTTTTGAAAAGAAAATCCAAACTCTTTATCCAACTTTTTGGAGTAGTTTTATTTTTAATATTTTAACAGCAGCTTTTCTCCAATTGATTGAAATTTGCCTCTTGGCCCCAGCTAACATTAACAGCCAGCGTAGCTTCCAATCTGTCTGGATGTTAATGGTACTTCCACCCTGGGCTCATTTTCTTGTTACAATGCTAATGGGGTCCTTGCTGCCTAAGAGGCAGAGAATTGATATGTTTGGGTTTCTGCTTCTAGTCTTTGGATTTCTGGTTGTGTTTTTCTCCTTCTTTATGTTTCTTTTAATTAACATTAAATTTCTTAATTTTTCTGCATTGCTTTTCCTTTTGTTTGTGCAGTCTTCAGGGCAATGACTTCTTCAGTAACACTTGTTAATCAGGGAGAAATGATCACTTGAGGGTTCGTTTGCAGTTACTCAGCGCTAGGATCAAAGTCCTTCTGCGGAAGCCTCATTAGGTCAATTTTCACGTCTCTACTGAGAACTATATGGGGCTCTGTTAATTTCTTTTGCCTTTTTTATTTTCAACTCAGACTATGGTTTGTTTTCTTCAGGTTCTTGTTATATCTCAGATAATCTAAACCAATATTAGTATCAGTCTTAGTAACAATCCCATGAGCCCTTTTCTTCAGTTAATTGCTCATGGAACAGATGTTTTAGGAACCTAAAAGTTTGAATCCATGGCTGATAGAGAAGCAGAAACAGTGGAAGAATTGGGACTCTGCTGATTAAAAGATTAACCTTGTAATAACCTGGCTAGACAGGATTGGTGATGATAATTTTGTGTCTGTATCTCTGCTCTGTGATTCTGGGATCTAGGAGGGGGCTCTTCTCTCTTTTTGTTGTATCTGACCATCTGTCCACCTACCTAGGAAACAAAATCCTGCTTCAGATATAGAGGCAGAATGGCCCATGTTCCTGATCTGAGCTGTTTTCAGAAATAAAATGGCAACCGGCATTCTAAAGCAGGACTCACAGACAATACCTTTATGATACTTCTCATATTCAAAAGTGTTCAAACGGGCAGATTTCTTTAATCTGCTGTGAGACAGGAAAAGTATCATAATGCCTCTATGAACTGACATCAGACAGTGTGAGCTGAAGATTTTATGGGGGAACTGAAATGAAGATTTTATGATATCTTTTTTACTGGTCCTCTCAGAGCTTTTTACTTGAACTCTCTACCAGTGTACTTGCTGTAACTTAACTGGTGATAATGTATCCAAGTGGCTTCTTCCATCCTGGGCCTCAGGTCAGCAGATGCTAGACTATACTGCCTAACATCCACAGTATAGCACTACAGTGAGCATCTCCCACTACTCAAGCCTGGAGGGCACTGTAAGGGAACAGTGGCAGGAAATGTGGCTAGGAGAGCTGTTGACAGCAAGCTTTTGTTGTCACCTTTGGTGTAACAGGACTAAGACCAAGTCAGGGTAATATGAAACATTAGAACTATTCTTAGGAGAGAGGAGCTAGATTATCCCCAGCATTATATTTAAGATTAAAAAAAAATGTATTTTCAATAGCTGCAATTATTCCACATGGGGGGAAAAGGCCACACATCATGGAATCCTGGAAGGGAACGTAATTGATTTGCTGCTAAATGACTCTGCTGAATCTTTTCTGAAATACTGGTCAAGGTCAGTAGTGAAAAGAGTGGTCCTTTGGCATTTCCTTACCCTTGGAAATAAAGAATTAGGCTACCTTGGGAGCCAAATGATGTGCTTTTATTTTTTAAAATGTCAATTATTATAATAAATTTCTTCTAAGATCAAAAGTTCCTGTTCTCTTGAGAAAGTGTGACTGTTGGCCATTGTTTGTTGAATGGTTATTTAAAGCACAATTTCTGGCTGTGGCGTTCTATAGCCAGCTCTACTGGAGGGACAAAAGTCTCATCAGATGCCCAAAGGGCATAGAACAACCTGTATCTCTTCACCTTTTATGCCTGTCCCTTTAGCTTGGGAACATAAGTATATGACATGACATCTGACTACATGTAAAGTGTTCACAAGGGCAGAGTAGCAAAAGGTTTTGCAGCCATTACGTGGATAAATCACTCGACGCCTCGTGTGTCCCACACCACCTTTTCGGAGCTGTCCAAGAACTTATATTCTGTGCTCTTTGTGGTCCTTCCCCATCCCAGCTGTGAGCTTCTCAAGAAGCATTTACTGTATTTGTCCTTGCATACCTGGATGCTAGTCCATTGCATACCACAGGGTCTAATAAATGCCTGATGAATGAATTAGTAGGAAAGATTGCTCTTATCCTTTATGGAGAACAGAGGGGAATAGGATGATGGCTTTGTAAGGGCAGAAATTACAAAGAAAGACATTCAGTTGTTTAAGCTGTGGGACAAAATGTGCATCTTTCTCACTGCTAGCGAAGGGATGCAGTTCAATTAAGCAGAGCTCAGTATAAGTCTAGTGTATATTTTATGGACTGATTGTCTAGAGAAGTATGAAATGTTTTGTTTCCAAGAAGGACGTAAAATTTAGGGTAAGACATGCAGAAAAATGGACTCTTTCAATGTAATTTGGTAAATTTGTTGTTGGGACTAATCAGGAGGTATGATGGAAGGGGGTATTGGCTGGCTGGCATTAGGCTGTTATAATGAAAGAATCAAGAATCTTCTAAGGGAAAAAAAAGACATTCAAGTTGAGTCTTGAAGTAGATATCATCAAATGAAGAAAGAAATATGCAAATATGGAGATGAGGAAGAGGAGAATGTTCAGAGGGAAGTGGAGGTGTGAAAAGGTAAAGAATGTGAAAGACACTGTAAGGGCCTCAGTGGGTTAAGGCACTTGCTGCTGAGTGTAAGGGCCTGAGTTCAGTCCCTAGATCCACATAATCAAAGATGAGAAGCAATGCCTGCAAATTATTCTAAGACCCACACATGAGCACACACACACCACCACCACCACCATCATGGCGCATGTGCATACACACAACTATACATAAATTAATAAATAGGTAGATAGATAGATAAATGTAATTTAAAAGAAACCACAACTGCAGGTGGCTCACTCTACTAAGTGAAAGAGAACCATGCTATTTAGGAAGGAAATGGTGGCTCTGAAACAAAAAACATGTGTCCCTATTCATCATGTGGAGGAGATTGGTTTGGATATTGTGGTACGTGTGAGAGATCTTAAGGATGGTCTTGAAGGTGTGATCTCCAAGATGACTGATTAGAAGGTGGCTGAAATAGCATAGATAAATGTCTAGAATGGAGTAGTGATGATCTGTAAGGAGAGGAGAGAGCAGAGAAATGTTTGCAAGGTACTCCAATAAGACTTGATCATAGACTGAGAGATATGGATAAAGGGACAGGAGAAATTCCAAGTTTTGGCTGTTGTGCCAGAGTAAATGGTGGCATTCTCAGAGGAAAGACAGGGAAACAGAGGAGAAAGGGAGATGAGAAGGAGGGAAGCAAGAAGAGAGAGAGGAGAGAAAGAACACAGCAGGAGAAATATGTTTGAGAATGAAGAAAATCTGTTAAATTCCTGAATGGGCAAAGTCCACTTGAGATGGTTATGGTGCCTGACAGATGTGATTTGGAAGCTCAGAAGCAACTAGGATATGAGATCTAGTAATGAAAATTGTTGAGCAGATAGTAATGAGTGAATCAGAAAAAAATAATGAGGTTTCTGGGAATATCATGTAAACAAGGGTTCTCAAGCATTGACCAACAGCTTGTTGGACTGTTCCCTGTGGAACCATCTGGAAACCTTTCTTGGAGGTTCTGACTCATCATGGATAGTCAGAAATCTGAATTTTAAAAAAATAATGTATTATTTTTATTTATGTGTGTGTCTTCCTGCATGTATGTCTGTGTAACATGTATGTGCAGTGCCTGTAGAGGCCAGAAGAGGATTGTATAGTCTGGAACTGGATATACAGATGGCTGTGAGCTGCTGTATTCTGGGAACCCGATCTAGGTCCTCTGAAAGAGTAGCTTTTGCTTTTTTTAATGCTGAACCATCATCTCTCTAGTATCCAGGAATCTGAATGGCTTTTTTTTTTCTTTTTGGTAAAATCTAACTTAGCAGTCATTTATTGGGAAATATTGATTAAAAAGTAAAGCTAATATTTTGCTTATACTGTAGAGATGGAAAAGAGCAGAGGACCCTGTTAAACAGAAGGGAAACAATGCAACCAAAAGAGAGAGAGAGAGAGAGAGAGAGAGAGAGAGAGAGAGAGAGAGAGAGAGAGAGAGCAAAGCATAATGGGGGTGAATATGCTCAGAATATATGAAAATGTCATAATGGAAGCCATTTATTTATGCTAATTAATATGTGATAATAGTACTTCTAAAAAGAAGTCAGTGCAGTCAGAGAAGAACAGAGTTCTTCCACAGAGTTACAGCAGGCAGAGCAGGACATTTCAGAATATTTCTAACCTTCCTTCTCATATAACATTTTCCCCAATATATAATGATAGGAAAATATTTTGTAAATTGAACGCCTATTGGTCTCATAAAACCTAAGGCTAACTTAGAACATAGTTGCATTTGTCTCTATCTACAGGGTGCAGTGTATTTTATATACCCAGAAGTTGGCATAGTGGTGCAACTGTAACTAGTTTTCTAAGTGAAATGCTGAAGAATGTTCTTTTGGTAGACTGTTTCACAAGATTCAAATGAAAGGGAAAATGTGTCTTTTGATTGCTACTCAAGATGGAAATAACAACATCAGTGACAGGCAACTTAATTTTGGCTATGTTTTTTTTAGCTAAACCATTCCCAGTCATGAAAGATAAATTTTAACATTACAAGGAAAATACAAAATTTGGAAATTCTAGAGCAGGAAGAAATGAGCAAGCAATCTAACAACCCTCCAGAATCACCATATAAGCAAGTGCTAGCACTTCTCATTGTATTCTGAAGTCAGAAGCAGGTTAGTGACTTGTTGAGTATTTTCTCAAGTACTTCAAGTAGCAATGGAAGAAGCCCCCAGAACAACCAGAGACAGAGCTGAAGTTACCACTAAAGTAAGAAATGGTGGTTCCTGGCTGTTATAGTCATAAACACATTTCTGCCTATCTAACTTTTAAGTGTTTTTTTTCCTAAGTGTTAATAATTTGAGAAAGGAAAATTCAGAAGCTGGAATGGAATGAACCACAATATGCTCTATACAAAAGGGCTAAATTTGCTTTGTCACGATCTTACTTTTCTTCTGTGAATAATTTAGGAGAACTCTAAGTAACTTTGATATTAAAATTTTTTGTGTCCATTTTCTCATTATCTCCTGTATTCCCTCCCTTCTCTGTTTTTTCTGCCTCTCTGTCTCACTTTTTGTCTCTGTCTCTCTCCATCTCCCTGTTTGTCTCTTCTCTCCCGACCACTCCTCTCTCTCTCTCTCTCTCTCTCTCTCTCTCTCTCTCTCTCTCTCTCTCTCTCTCTCTCTCTCTGTGTGTGTGTGTGTGTGTGTGTGTGTGTATGTGTGTATGTGTGTATGCGTGTACCTGTGCCTGCATGTGTAGGGCATGAATCCTCAGACCTTCCTTATGCTGGGCAAGCAGTCTTTCACTGAACTTGGCCGCACCCCCAACACCACACACTTTTTTCACTTAGTGTTACAACACTCACAGTTTCTTATGTAATTAAATAATAGGCATTTATATTATACAGTAGAAGAGGTTGCATATTTTAATTAGCTAATTTCCTATAATTGGATATCTAAATTATTTCAAAATTTTTAGTATTATTACTAATGCTTCCAAGATTGCTTTTGCATGCAAATCCCTTCTCACAGTTAAATTTTATACTAGTATTATTATATAAAAGTATATGACAAAATTAAAGTATTTGGATTTTATTAGCAAATTTCTTCTAGATGTTTCATTTGTGAAGCATATCAGCAAGATGTGAAATATATTTAATCCCATATATACCTTTTAATCATATATATATGTGATTTTATTAAAAAATACTATTGTTAACTTATAGAGAAGGCAAATATAAATTTAGAGATTTTAATTTCTTTGATAATGAGATAGAGTAGCTTCTGTAATTTTAACTTTTTCCTAATTTTGCAAAATCTATACTTACTGGTTGAAATGCTCATATCTTTCTTATGGGTTTACAGCAGTGGTTCTCAACCTTCCTAATGCTATGGACCCTTAATACAGTTTTTCATGTTGTGGTTCCGAAACCATAAGACTATTATTTTCTTTTAATTTTATTATTATTATTATTATTACTATTATTATGAACAAAGAAGTCACACTTTCTATCCTTGTATATCCTTATTCAAGGTCCCTTCCCCCTCCCATCAC
This sequence comes from Sigmodon hispidus, assembly GCA_004025045.1. Lineage (NCBI taxonomy): Eukaryota > Metazoa > Chordata > Mammalia > Rodentia > Cricetidae > Sigmodon > Sigmodon hispidus. The sequence continues at coordinate 8,389 of PVIH01011454.1, forward strand.
ATCAGGTCATTCTTTCTTCTCCACAACTCACCATCCCCTCCCTGGGCAGGCAGCAGACAGTCCCATGGTCCCACTGACCCAATATTGCTTAGTTCAGTCTCCACTCCTGGCAGATCCAGTTTTCTCCTCCCTCCCTCAAGAGTGAGTCAGGTGTTCCTCTAAGGGGAGTGGGATCTAAGGAGTCAGTCCAGGGTGTTCCTGATCCCAAGCTGTTCAGTGGTTGTGGTTTGCCGCTTGGGCATGCTTTGCTTTTTTCTTGTTTGTTTGTTTAGAGTCCACTAATGAGTGAATACATCCCCTGATTACTTTTCTGAGTTTGTGATACCTCGCTCAGGAGGATATTCTCCAAGTCCATCCATTTGCCTGCAAATTTTAGGATATCATTTTTTCTTACTGCTGAGTAGTACTCCATTGTGGAGATGTACCACAGTTTGTTAATCCATTCTTCAGTTGAGGGACATCTAGGTTGTTTCCAGGTTCTTGCTGTTACAAATAATGCTGCTATGAACATAGTTGGGCTAATGCCTTTGGAGTATGACTGTGCATCTTTAGGGTATATACCCAGAAGTGGTATTGCTGAGTCATTGGCGAGATTGATTCTCAATTTTCTGAGAAACCACCATACTGCATTCCAGAGTGGCTGAACAAGCTTACACTTCCACCAACAATGGAGGAGTGTTCCCCTTGCTCTGCATCCTCTCCAGCATAGGCTGTCATCTGTGTCTTTTATCTTAGCCAATCTAACAGGTGTTAGGTGGTATCTCAAAGTTGTTTTGATTTGCATTTCTCTGGTGGCTAAAGATGTTGAGCACTGTTTCAAGTGTCTATCAGCCATTTGTAATTCTTCTGCTGAGAATTCCCTTTTTAGATCTGAACCGCATTTTTTGATTGGGTTATTCAAGGTTTTGGGCTCTAGATTCTTGAGTTCTTTATATATTTTAGAGATCAGTCCTCTATCACTAGTAGGGTTGGTGAAAATCTTTTCCCATTCTGTAGGCTGTCCTATTGACAGTGTCCTTGGCTTTACAGAAGCTTCTCAGTTTCAGAAGGTCCCACTTATTGATTGTTGGTCTTAGTGTCTATGCCACTGGTGTTATATTTAGGAAGTGGCTGCCTGTGCCAATTCGTAGAAGTGTATTTCCCACTTCCATAAGATTATTTTTATTGCTACTTCATGACTGTAATTTTGCTACTGTTATGAATCATAAGTTAAATAATTTTGGAGATAGAAGTTGGCCAGAGTATAGCAATCCACAGTTTGAGAACCACTGGCTTATAACTTTATTTATTTATGTATTTTAAGTTGTTGCTAAGTAACCAACACTATGTCAGCACTGTGGAGGAGATGGAAAAGTGATACTAAAATGCTTGCAACCTTTTGAACTTGCATTGATAATCATGTAATATGTTGTATGGAATAAGCTGCCTTATTCAGTTCTGAAATGAAGAAACAATTAAGATTAGAAAAGGTAGGGAATAAAATGGAAATTTGTACAAATTGTCCTTGATTCTTGCAGTTCATAGTGGAAGCCTGTGAGACTTGGAGAACTGGGGATATTGATAGACAGGGTGGGGCTTTTGCAGGACTACAAAGAAGAAAAAGCATGGATGTGAGTCGGAGTTTGAAATGCACATGGTGAGGTTAGAGCAGTCTAACTACAGGGAGGGATGATGCTGAGGGCTGTCGGGATGAGTCAGACCCCTTGGTCACTGCTTGTCCTTTGTGATGCCCCTGCAAAGAGAAAGTCTGCACTGAGAGTGAACTGAAACCTGATATATTCTGTTGCTAGTCACCTGCTTTGTCTGTGCTAGAACTGAGCAGGTAAACTCTGTTCTAACATATCCTATGATGCTTTTAGAGCTGTGCAATTAGCTTGAGGGGCAGTATGAACAGGGTAGAATATTCAGCTCCATGACACCAGTATGAGAAGAGAGGACATTTCAGTCTTCTTCCTGTCCTTTCCTGGGCTAATCCTCAAATTCTCCTGAATGGCTTTCTACATGACTTGAGTTCTCTAGGTCACAACTTATAGACCCCCATGGAGAGCTTAGCTGAGGAATATCCTATCAGCAGGTAACACCTGGACAGATGATAAAAGGGAGAAAATTCAAGAACCTTCCACTGTTCTCTTTGGTCTGGTCTAATGTACACTTTCTCTTAACTCACAATTTTAGAAGATAAGAGAAAATCCCAGGTAATTTCTTCTTTTGTCTAACAGAGGCCAAGCAGACAAATGTAAGGAAAGAGAAAACTCATGTACATTTAACTCACCGAGGTCATCAATTAAACTCTCCATAAAAAGGTTGTATTGTCCTCTGTGTGTTTCTCTGCTTTCAGCTAACATTTGAAGTATTTAGTCCTTAAACTGATTGCTTCTTCCTAATTTATCTGCATATATTTTGTTGACTGGGCTCTTTGAACTCTATGAGGGGAGGGGATATAGTTATTTATTTATTTTTAGAAAATACAGTCCTTTTATATGTATGCCCTTGTTCCCCCTCTCTTCCCCCTCCCAATTCCTCCCTTTCTGCCTACAGCCTCCCTCCTCCCCATCCCCCATCTCCTAAGGACAAGAAGTCCCAAGGAGGATCAACTCAGCATCCACTCCAGGCAGGTCAGATTTCCTAATCCTAATGTCATGACTGGGCTAGGTGTTCCTCAGTGGCTAGTGGGCTCCGAAGTACCAGTCCACGCACAGAAACACAGTCTGATTTCTCCCCTCGAGGTTCCACATACTGCCCATGTCATTGGACAGCTGCCTATCCTTGGAAGGCCTAGTTCCTTTTCTTGAAGTTTCCCCAGTGACTGTTCTTAATTCACTGAGCTCTCCAGAGCTCCATCTAGTCATCACTGTGGAAGTTTTCCTCATAAGCCCTATCCTCTTGTTCATATAGACTCTTCTCCCCTGGTCTCAGCTGGACCAGGAGCTCAGCCCAGAGTTCAGGCATGTATCTCTGCCTCTACCACTGTTCATTATTGGATGTAAGTTCTGTGATGGCACTTGGGGTATCTATTCATTTGATTATAGGGGAAGACTTGTCTAGGCAACACCTTCACTTGGAACCTAGAGAGAGACATCCTGTGAGTTCTTATGGGTGAACCTAGTACGTAGTCTTTTTCTAACCCACATTGTCTTCCTCTATTAAGATCTCCATCTCTCGTTTTTTCTTCCTTCTTGTTGCTCCTCTCACTCAATCCTCTCCTTCTCTCATGATTTGTTCCCACCTCTTCTTAGTTTTAACTCCTTATGTTCTCAATTAGCTAAGGACATCTCAATTTTCTTTCCCTAGAGGAATCCCTGGACGTCAATTTGCCTGCAAATTTTAGGATGCCATTTAAAAAAAAAAATGCTGAGTAGTACTCTATTGTATAAATATACCACAGTTTATTAATCCATTCTTCAGTTGAGGGTTGTTTACCAGGTTCTTGCTATTACAAATAATGCTGCTATAAACACAGTTGACCTAATGTCTTTGGAGTGCAAATGTGAATCCTTTGGGAATATGCCTAACAGTGCTATTGTTGGATCCTTGGGGAGATTGATTCCCAGTTTGCTGAGGAACCACCATACTGCACTCCATAGTGGCTTTGCCAGTTTACATTCCCACCAACAATGGAGGAGTGTTTCTCTTTCTCTGCATCCTCTCCAGCATAGACTGTCCTCTGTGATTTTTATCTTAGCCATTTTGACAAGTGTAAGGTAGTATCTCAAAGTTGTTTTGATTTGTATTACTCTGATGGCTAAAAGATGTTAAGCAATTTTTCAAGTGTTTTTCAGCCATTTGTAATTCTTTTGTTGAGAATTCCATTTTTAGTTCTGAACCCCATTTTTTAATTGAGTTACTTAGGGTTTTGGGCTCTAGTTTTTTGAATTCTATATATATTTTCAAGATCAATCCTCTGTCAGTTGTAGGGTTAGTGAAGATCTTTTCCCATCCTGTAGGTTGTCTTTTTGTTTTATTGACTGTGTCCTTGGCCTTACAGAAACTTCTCAGTTTCAGGAGGTCCCACTTATTAATTGTAGTTCTTAGTGTTTGTGATACTGGTATTGTATTTAGGAAGTGGTCAGCTGTGCCAATGCATTGAAGGGTATTTCCCACTTTCTTTTCTATCAAGTTTAGTGTTGCTGGGTTTATGTTGAGGTCTTTGATCCATTTGAATTTACGTTTTGTGCAGGGTGACAGGTTTGAATCTATTTGCATTCTTCTACAGGCTACCATCCAGTTATGCTAACAGCATTTGTTGAAGATACTATCAATTCTATCGGATATTTTGGGCCTCTTTGTCAAAGATCAGGTTTTCATAGGTGTGTGGGTAAATGTCAGAGTCTTTGATTAGATTCCATTGATCTGCAAGTCTGTTTTTATGCTAGTACCAGGCTATTTTTATTACTGAAGCTCCATAGTATAGCTTGAAATCAGGTATGGTGATGCCTCCTGAAGTTCTTTTATTGAGCAGGATTGCTTTGGTGATCCTGGGTTTCCTGTTATTCCATAAGAAGTTGAATATCGTTCTTTCAAGGTCTGTAAAACATTGTGTCGGGATTTTGATGGGTATTGCAATGTATCTGTAAATTGCTTTTGGTAAAATGCCATTTTTGCTATGTTGATTCTACCTATCCAGGAGCATGGGAGTTCTTTCTATTTTCTGATATCCTCTTTAATTTCTTTCTTCAGTGACTTAAAATTTTTGTCAAAGAGGCCTGTTACTTCTTTGGTTAGAGTTATGCCAAGATATTTAATGCTCTTTGCAGCTATTATAAAGGGTGATGTTTCTCTAATTTCTTTCTCAGCCCTTTTATCTTTAGCGTATAGGGGGGCTATTGATTTGTTTTGAGTTGATCTTGTATCCTTCTACATTGCTGAAGATGTTTATGAGCTGTTGGAGTTCCCTGGTAAAATTTTGTGAGTCACTTATGTATACAATCATATCATCTGCAAATAGAAATAGCTTTACTTCTTCTTTTCCAATTTGTATTTCCTTAATCTCCTTTTCTTCTCTTATTGTTTTAGCTAAAACTTTGAGAACTATATTGAATAGATAAGGAGAGAGAGAGGACAGACCTGTCTTGTTCCTGTTTTTAGTAGGAATGCTTTGAGTTTTTGTCCCTTTAGTTTGATGTTGGCTATCAGCTTGCTGTATACTGTATATCTCCTTTATTATATTTAATTATTTTCTTTCTATTCCTGACTTTTTTAGAGTTTTTATTATGAAGGAATGTTGAGTTTTGTTAAAGGCTTTTTTCTGCTTCTAATGAAATGGTCATGTGGTTTTTCTGTTTCAATTTGTTTATATAATGGATGACATTCACAGTTTTTTGTATGTTAAACCATCCCTGCATCTCTAGATGAAGCCTACTTGATTGTGGTGGATGATATTTTGATATGTTATTAGATTCGATTTGCCAGAAATTTGTTGAGAATTTTGCATCAATTTTCATGGGAGAAATTTTGTCTGTAATTCTCTTCCTTTGTTGTGTCTTTGAGTGGCTTGGGTAATAAGATTATTGTGGCTTCATAAAATGATTTTGACAATATTCCTTTAGTTTCTACTGTATGAAACAGTTTGTTGAGTATTGGTATTAGATCTCCTTTGAGTATCTGGTAGAATTCTGCATTGAAACCATTTGGGCCTGGACTTTTTTTACTTGGGAGACTTTTAATGACAGCTTCATTTTCCTTTGGTGTTATAGGTCTGTTTAGGTCTTTAATCTGATCTTGATTTAATTTTGGTAAATGGTACCTGTCCAGAGAGCTGTTCATTTCTCCTAGATTTTTCAATTTTTGTGTTGTATAGATTTTCAAAGTATGACCTGATAATTCTCTGGATTTCCTGGGGGTCTGTTGTTATGTCCCCTTTTTCATTTCTGACTTTTTTGATTTGGATATTTGCTCTCTCTGCTTTTTGGTTAGTTTGGATAAGGGTTTATCTATCTTGCTGACTTTCTCAAAGAACCAACTCTTTGATTCATTGATTTTTTTTGTATTTTTTTTCTTTCTTTCAATTGAATTGATTTCAGCTCTAAGTTTGATTATTTCCTGCCATCTATTCCTTCTAGGTGAGTTTGGTTGTAATTGTTCTAAGGCTTTCAGCTGTGCTGATAGTTCTCAGTGTGAGATTTCTCTAGGCTTTTCATATAGGCATCTAGTGCTATGAATTAATTTTCCTCTTAAGACTGCTTTCATTGTGTCCCATAAGTTTGAGCACATTGTGGATTCATTTTTGTTAAATTCTAGGAAGACTTTGATTTTTTTCTAAATTTCTTCCTTGACCCAGAGGTGGTTCAGCTGAGTGATGTTTAGTTTCCATGAGTAGGTAGGCTTTCTGTGATTTTTGATGTTTTTGAACTCTAATTGTAGACCATGGTGATGTGATATGGTACAGGAAGTTATTCCCATTTTTTGTATCTGTAGATATTTGCTTTATCATCTAGTATGTGGTCAATTTTAGAGAAAGTGTCATGAGGTGCTGAGAAATATGTATATTTCTTTTTGTTTGGGTGGAAGTTTTGGGATGTATCCATTAAGTTCATTTGGGTCATAACTTCTACTGGATCCCTTATTTCTCTGTTGAGTTTCTGTGTGGTTGACCTATCCAAAGGTAAAAGTGGGACATTCAAGTCTCCCACTATTAGTGTGTCATGTTTGATATGAAGTTTAAACTTTATTAGTGTTCCTTTTACATATGTAGGTGCCGTTGTGTTGGAGGCATAGATATTCAGGATTGAAACTTTGTCATGGTGATTTTTTCCTGAGATGAATAGGTAGTGATTTTAGTTTAAAGTCTATTTTGTTAGATTTTAGAGTGGCTACACCAGCTTGTTTCTTAGGGCCATTTGATTGGAAAGTCTTTTCTCAACCCTTTCTGAGCCTATGTCTGTCTTTGAAGCTGAGGTGTGTTTTTTGCATGGAGAAGAAGGATGGTTTCTGTTTTTGTATTCATCATGTTAGTGTGTATCTTTTCATAGGTAAATTGAGTCCATTGATATTAAGGGATATTAGTGACCACTGATTGTTATTTCCTGTTATTTTTGGTGGTAGCTTATATTTCCTTTTGTGTGTTTGTGTGCGTGCGTGTGTGTGTGTGTGTGTGTGTATGTGTGTGTGTGTGTGTGTGTGTGTGTGTGTGTGTGTGTGTGTGGTTTCTTCTGTGGGCTTATAAATTAATTGTTTGTGGTTACATGAGTGTCTCTCGTTTCCTTAGGTTGAAGTTTTCCTTCTAGGGCTTTCTGTAGAGTCAAATTTGTGGATAGGTAGTGTTTAAATCTGGTTTTGTTGTGAAATATTTTGTTTACTCCATCTATGTTAATAGATAGTTTTGCTGGGTACAGTAGTTTAGGTTGGCATCTTTGCACTTTCAGTGTCTGTTTTTTTTTTCTGACCAGGACCTTCTTGCTTTCATTGTTTCCACTGAATAGTCTGGTGTTATTCTGATGCATCTGCATTTATAGGTGATTTGGCTTTTTTTCTTCACAGATATTAGTATTTTTTTCTTTGTTCTGTAGATTTAGTGACTTGATTATTATATGGCGCGTGGGCTCTTTTTGTGGGTCTAGTCTATTTGGTGTTCTGTTGGCTTCCTGTATCTTTATAGGCATTTCCTTCTTCAGGTTGGGGATGTTTTCTTCTCTGATTTTGTTTAATATATTTTCTGTGCCTTTGAGCTGGTGTTCTTCTTCTTTTTCAATTCCAATAATTCTCAATTTTGGCACCCTTTCATGGTATCCCAGATTTCCTGGATATTTTGTGTTATGGCTTTTTTAGTTTTAGTGTTTTCTTTAGCTGATGTATCTATTACTACTATTGAGTCTTCCACTCCAGAGACTCTCTTTTCCATCTCTTGCATTTTGTTGGTTATGCTTGAATCTGAGGTTCCAGATCTTTTCTTCAGATTTTTTATTTCTACTCAGTTTGTGCCTTCTTTATTGCTCCTATTTCAATTTTTAATGTCAGGAATGTTCCTTTTACCTGTTTGTTTTCTTTTTCTTGATTTTCTTTCTTTTAGGGATTTGTTCATCTCTTCCAATTTTCTTCCATTTCTTTTTTAAAGTTTATTTATTATGTACACAGTGTTCCACCTGCATGTATGTTTGCATGCCAGGAAAGGGCACCAGATCTCATTATAGATGGTTGTGAGCCACTATGTGGTTGCTTGTAATTGAACTCAGAACTTCTGGAAGAGCAGCCTGTGCTCTTAAATTCTGAGCCATTTCTCTAGCCTCCTTTCTTTTATTTCTTTAAAGGGAGTTTTTTAATATCCTCTTTTAAGGCTTCTATTAGCTTTTTAAAGCTGTTTTTAAGGTTGTTTCCTTCTGTTTCAAATTCATTGTTATGTTCCGGCCTTGAAGCTATAGAACCACTTGCTTCTTCTGGTGATGTCTTGTTGATCTTTGTATTGTTGTATGTATTCTTGCATTCTTGCTTATTGTTTTCTCAATTCACTCTTGGTTAGCTCTTGGTCTGCTCTGAGTCAGTTGTTGGTCTGGGGGCTCTTAGCCAGCTGTGTTTTCAGAGCATCAGCTGGTCCCATGCAGTTGCAGTTTGGGGCAGGGGTTGCCCATGGAGGCTGTGTTTTGTCTCTGGGCAAGGGTTCAGAGAGTTGTAGTGTTAGCTTGGCTTCTTAGCTGTGCTGCCAGAGGCTCTGCTGCTCCTGTGTGGTCACTGTGCAATGATGCCAACCATAGTCTGTGTAGGCTGTGGCCCTTCGAAACTGTGCCCCATCTCCAGGACTGAGTTCAGGGAGCTGAAGTCTCTGCTTGGCCTGAAGGAGGAATGACCCTCACCTCTGACTTCTTAGCTGTGCACCCAAGGGCTCGGCTGCTCCTGTGTGGTTGTGATGCTATAGAGCCAACCATGGTCTGAGCAGGCTGTGTCCTGCTGAAGTTGTGCCCTGTCTCCAGGCCTGGGTTCAGGGAGTGGAACAGTATTGCCTTTTGTAACAAATACATTTGACATCTATGATTTTCTCCTTTACATTAGAACCTGCTCAAGGGGACTTAGCTCAGTAGGAGGGTAGTTTTGAGCGTGTGTGCAACACCCTAGGTTTGGTCTTATCCTTACTTCTGCCAGCCTTTTAAGAGAATCCAAAAGAAGACAGAAACAACTTAGCTTCAGTTTGATGTGTCATTAGAAGCATCTATCATTCAGTGAAGGAAAAATACTCTAAATTGGAGACAGATATAATTGAGTAGTTCTTAATTATTTATAGACAATACATCTGCATGCTTCTTGCTTCTTTATCTATAAAACAGCGGTTCTCAAACTTCCTAATGCTGTGATTCTTTAATACAGTTCTTTGTGTTGTGATGTCCTCTAACCATAAAATTATTTTTGTAAAGGTTTCATAACTGTAATTCTGCTACTGTTATAAAACATAATATAAATATCTGTGTTTTCCAATAGTCTTAGGTGACTCCTGTGAAAAGATCACTCAACCCCCAAAGGGGTTGTGCCCCATGGGTTGAAAACCACTGACTTAAAAGAAGAAGGTTTGGTGCTACATGCCAGCTTTATTACAGTGACTGGCAGATTAAGGTTCAGTGGTGTTTTGTTTTAATGTTTAGGAGTAGTCTTATGATTCAATAATCATTATCTTACTATAGGAAAGAAAACATTCTAGTTCCATCAAAAGCAAAGAATAGGAAATTTGTCTTAAGTACCTAACATGTATTTAATAGTTTTTCTGGAGTTAGAGGGCAGATTGATACCTTATTTCACTCTTAGGCTTGACTGTCATTAGGTATCAGCATTTTCTGTTGAAGAGGAATTATGTTTGAAGGAAAATCCTCAGATATTTTCTGATATTAGCTAATTAGAGGTGGCCTAGGAGAATACACTACTTTCCAGGAAAGCACACAAGTCAAGGGTAAAAGAGATGAGATTCCCCTCACCAGTATTATACAGCTCCTGTGAGGACAAAATGGCAGACATGAAAACAAATTCTTCTGATGACATGTCAGAAAGTTTGCTACTTAAACTCTTAATCCCTGAGAAAGAGCTTTTCTGAAGTCTGGTTCTTGCTGCAAAGCTGCACAATTTATCCAAGTGCTATGGTTGAGGCTCCTGATCTCAGTGTCCCTATCATAGGTTTTCTGATCTGCTTCTCTTTATTTCTGTTTCTGATGTTCATTTCCTGCAGGAGTGGAATCTCCCTTCTTCCTAATTTACTTTTATATGGAAGCTTCTGTCATAATGGCATCGTATGTGTCAGCACTCCCTCCCATTTTCCATTTTAGTGCATTTTGCCTAGAGGGAGAAACACATTCTGTTGTCTGAATTGTTTTTTTGCTAAGGGATGAATTTGTAGAAATTCCACTAACAGCCTTCCTGGGAGTCGACTTTTTTTCCTTATAAGACATTCTTTGGTGTGGGCACACATTTCCTATTTGTGCTCATTACCCTTTGCTGATAATTAAATTGCATTTGTCTGAGATAGCAGCCACAGAGCTGTATGGAGGTATAAACAAAAATACAAACCATGACCACAGAGAAATCAAGTTAGAATCTGGGCACTGAATTCTCTCTGGAGAAGATGTCCTCTTCTTTAGGGAGTATACCAATATCTACTTTGTGAGGCTATTGGGATGTGTGGTATTTTTCTTGGAAGGAATGTGGTAGCAGGAAAATGCAATCCTCTCGCTAGAATGCAAAGCATGTCTGTGCTGCCTGTCTTCTATTTTGCCTGCAGCTCTTTTCTGTTCCCTGGCCTGCTTTCAGAGCTTTCTGTCCTAGAAGGCTGACAGATAAAAAGTGTATCAACGGTTTCCTTTGCCCTCTTGCTCAGTTGCATTCTGCTTGTGGGGAGTCCTGGCAGTAGATCAGAGGTCATGTGCTTCTCTTCACCTCTTTCCTCCAGGCTGTGCCAGAGAGTAACCAGGCTTGTCAAAGAAGCCAGCTCTGCATGATTGCCTTCTTGGAGATGCTGGCATCTGTCTCTGCTTGCTCCTTCAACTTAGTATGAATAACTCTACTGTTGCTTGCTTCCAGGACATTGTCTCTGTGGGTCCCTGTACTCCACCTTTGTCTTTCTTCATAGCCTTTGCTAAACTCAAAGTACTCCTGATAATAGTTCACTGTCTCCTATCTTCCAAGAGCCTGATAAATGATTTGTGAATACTTAGTTGAAATTTACCTAGGCTTGTTTTATTTGTGGGAGTTTAGGCATTCTGGACAACAAATAAGAACCAGTTATATCATTATTACTTGCCATTTGGTACTTAGAGGGAAATGTAAATGTTGAAGACAAAAATACTACCCATCTCGTACAGGCCAAATATTTTACTAGATACTGCTCTATGCACATCACTCTATCTTCAGTCAAAGACCCTGTGTCCATCCATTTGTGTCTTTCTGCTCAGACATGCCAGATCACCCAGAGCTATGCAGGGATGTGCCAATTTGGTGCTCAGTTCCACATTCTTTTATGGAGACCAGACTGCCTCCTAGCTATATAGATGGAGAATTTGGTCTTTCAGTTAAATCAATTTGTTTACTTATATTTCTTTAAGTTTGAAATTCCTGTGGGATAGTATCTCTTAACGATGGGATTAAAGGCTTTTAAGTCAAATTTCTTAAAGACTTGATTAATTCAGCAAACCTTTCTAGGTCAAAATCCATTATTTATATGATTTTACTGATTTGTTCATTTGAAATCATTGATTAAGTAACTCACTGTGAGCACTGCCTCATGCTTGATGCCCTAAGGGTACTCATTACATACCAAATGAATAATTAAATATTTTCAATTAGTTTCTCTGATAATGCATCAGCTTCCCACAGCAGTTATCTAGATGTTCTTTTTTCTCTCTCTAGACATGGGCATTTAGTTCATAATTAAAACAATCTCTATCCATTTCTCAAATGAAATGAATAACATATTTCCATGTTTTCTGAGCCCATACAAGATGCAAAGCATCACATGTAATCATGAAGGTGACTCAGGTCCTGAGAGCTTATGAACAAAGTTTTTTTCTTTGTAGGTTAGTCCTTGATTCAAATCTTTCTCTGTTATAAAAAAAAAAGTCACCAAAATCCCATACACACTCAAAGAAATGATTATTAGTTTTTTTTTCCCTAGAAACTCACATTGGATAACACATTTTTCTCTTGCCTTTAGGCAAACATTTTCTTCAAACTAGAAAAGGCTTTTTCCTTTGGCAACTCTGGGTCTCTACGTCCAGGAGTATTCTTAGCAATAATAGTATCCATTCACTCTTTCTATTTCCACCTTGCTGTTAAGGGACCTTTGGCCTCCCTAAAAATATCTCTCTTGGATTTTTAAAACTTTGAAGAGAGTGATTCATATATGATTAAAATAAGTTCCTCCAGCCTTGAAAGACTACCACTGTGGGCTGCTAGAGAGCTTGGTGACAATCCATATCCAATAGTTTTTGGGCTGTAGACTCCCCTGATGGATGGCTAGCCCTGTGCTGGGGTCCACAGCCATGCTATGTTTCCTACAGTCTCTCTTGTGCTTTGAATTCATATTGTTTTTAAAGCAGAAAACTGTTTTTAGATTGCATATATTTTCAATGTATGATACATAATATTTTATAACATAGTATTTTCAAGTATTTGTGTGTGTGTGTGTTTGTGTGTGTGTAAAACCAATTCTTTTAGCCCCTAATTGTTACTACTGATTTTCCTAAGCTTCAGGCACGTTATTTTCCCTAAAGAAGCTTGGATTGTATCCAAATGATGGAACAACATGCTTTTGCTATCAGTACTCTACACCTACAGTATCAACTTACATACAAACTTACCCTGTTAGTTAATGTTTTGGTCAAGCTTGACAACCTTGACCTCCTCCCTCTAGAGTAGGTTCCCAAAAGACACATCATCCCACATAAAACCCTACCTCATAAATACGCAAGTCATATCCAGATGTAGGTAAATATTAGAAATGTACCTATTTGATTTGTTCTTCCCACAAAACACAGTCTCCTTTTCAGTGTCTAGGAAAGCGGAGTTTGAGTAATAAGGCCATTGGTGTTGTAGCTATTCTGTAATAGTCTCAGAAATAACAGTTACTATTTAACTAGTAAGCTGCTCTCACCTTCTCCCAAGCATTCTTTTCAACTTCTTTGAACTAAAAGGTGGAGAACTGATGTGGCTGCTGCACATTTACTACGATGGCTTCCCTGGCTTTTATGTAGATTGACTGGTAACGCAAGGAAAGAAAGCAGAGAAGCAATGCTCACATCCATTCCGGACACAGCCATCCTGGAGTCAGTCATGTTCTCAAAGCTATGTTGCTGAGCCCTTTATGGAAAATTGAGAAGTCCCTAGTGTTCCCAGCAAGAATTGGCACATATCATGATTCAGCTGCATCTTCTGTCCATATGAAAATCTTTAGGCTATGTCTACCACACCTATTTATTTCAAGTACTAAAAAAGTAAGCCTAGATATTTAACAGAAAGCAGATGGTGCCGAGATCTGTAACTTGTGTTTAACAAAAGCTGTTCTGGAAATGTTCCTCGTGTTCACTTTCATTGCTTTAAACACATCAACATCTCTGCCTATTCTCATGAATTATTTAAGAATCACTGTCCCAGGCCATGGTTGCGTTTCAAAGTGCACATGTTAATCATATACTTGATTAAACATTTCCTCGACTTTTTCTCCAGCATTTCAGTTCTTCGGAGGAGACATCTGCCGTATCGGAAGTACCGAGTTTGGAAACAGCCAGTGGCATCTGACCTACTGAGAGCTGCACCATGGAAGGGGATACCTGTGATTCTCTTTCTCGGAGCAAAAGTGTAAGTACCTTTCATTTTCGCTTCTTTTGTAAACCGTGTGCTTACGGGTTTGTTTGTTTGTTTGTTTTTGCTTTTGCTTTTTTTTTTTTTAAAGTTTTTCCTGGTTCTTAATACTGCTGTCATAATTAGGCTTATTCGAAAACTTTGGTTAACTTTCAGTTCTCTAACTGTACGCGGACTGTTACAAGTTCTTCATCTGTGTGGCCCTCTTGACATCTGATGGGGCTTCTTTGCGATTTATCTGCCTTCCCACTCAATCATATTACTTTTCTTGTGCAGTGCTGGACACTCAGATATTTGCGTGTATAAAATGGATACATAATTAAAGGCAAGATAAGAGAAGTTTGTGTCTTGACTATTTGTCTACATAAATCCAAAGGTAGAAATTGAAAATGTGTCAAAGGTACTTATCAGCCAAACACATTCTGACATTGCATGCCTTCCTAGGCTCCTTACTCTGACACAGGTCTCTAATTGCCAATTTTAATCTTCCTTTTTAAAAAAAATATTCTTAAGTTGCCTTTCTTAGTGCCCTGAGGAAATTTCAGCATTCTTTCCAATTACACAGTGTCTGCAAGGTGTCAGATTCATGATACAGTTGAGTTTTCTATTATCTTATAGGGAAAAAACAAAACAAAACCCACAAAGAAGTATAGCGATTCAAGGAAAGCTGTACCAGGCAAGGATGAAAGTTGATTTAATTTCCATCAGGCAAGTTCTAACAATATGTCTCTTTGTTCATTTACCCAAGGGGGAGAAGCATCCAAACAGATGTGGTTGTGACGTAGGAACATTCATTTGAAGGCATCAGAAAAACCACAAATGCAAACACATTTCTCTAGTATGGGAATGCTTTGTGCCTTATCCTGTGATCTTACTGTGATGGCCCAGGGCCATCTTTCATTCTTGCTATAGAACTGGGTTGAGTATGTGGAAAGGACAAAATAGTATGCCTTACAGCATTTCTTAAAATAAACAAATAAAAAAAAAATGAGGCTATGCAGAGAGGCATGCCGGTCATTTAATTGAATCCCAAGTATAATAACTCAATCAAATGAATTTTAAAAATTGGTGGAATGTTCATATTCATTTGTTTTAGTAGCTGGTGTTTGGTCATATGGAATTTGCATAACATTAAAGGCCAGAGCATTGTTCCTGGAACTCTTTTTTTTTTTTTTTTAATCACTGTGCTTAGATGCTGTTTTTAATAGGAGTGACCTGCATTCAAATTACCAAACATATCTGTTATCAAGTTTTCTTACTATAAATCAAATATGAAAGCAAATAATCGATATAATAATTCCTTTTCTTGAATGTTGGGGACATGTGACTTAAAAAATAAAGGCACAAAGGGAGATTATTTTAGATAATTAAAACATATCATTTAATACTTTTTTGTGCTTGAAGGAAAAATCCTTCTAGAGGGTAATAATTCCAGGAGATGGGACTTTAAGGGGCCCAAAGTGCTTGGTTTACATGATAGAAGATTTCCTGTTTGTGTTTGTTTTGTACAAAATTTCTTTGTCTGGAAAGGTTGAGAGTCCCCAGATCCTGAGAACTTGGGCTATCTACCTTCTGGTGACAGCAGTGTCGGCCTCCAGGTCTTTCCTTCCTTGTCTCTTTAGAAGCCACTGGTGCAGAGAGAATGCTTCCACTTCCGCTCAGCTGAGTGACTCTGCATGGGGGATGACTCCTTAGCAGAGAAATGAGGCTGCTGCTCTGTAGTAACAGATAGCTTCTTCAGGATTTCAAACATGGCCTGGCACTGTCACCTCTACCGCTGAAGTCTGATGAGATAGAATCCCAAACTGCACACTTGAGCTGTTCCTGTGTGGTTAGAGAAAATAAGAATAATTTGATTTAGGAGCTATCAATTCTTTATTTTGGCATTATGACATTTTGGAAATCAAATAATATAAATGTCAAATGAACAGGCTGCTTCTGTGACTGTCCATGTGATACTGTGTATATCCTGTATCTATCAGTGTAAATTGAGGTGTATTGGTGATTTTTTTTTTTTTTACTTCTGTGACAAACTGGAACAAAAAAAAGGAAAGGGCATGTGTTATCTCACAACTTGAGATCTACTCCATCCTGGCAAAGGAGGTGTGGTCCAGGACATTTAGGCTGCTGGCCATAATGCAACTGTAGGCAGAAAGAATATTGTAAAGAATATTGTAAAGAATAAAGTAGAAAGAATATTGGCATCTAGCTAGTCCCCTCCCTCACTTTCTTCTTTTTAGTCAACCTGGGCTTCAGTCCCTGTAATGTTGAATACATTCAAGGTAGGTTTTTTCCTTAGTGAATGCTCTCTGGCTATCACTCTGACCAACGTGCACACGCACACAGACAGATGTAGATGTGTCTACTAGATGATTCATATCTACTCAACTTGCCAGTGAAGACTGACCATTGCATAAGGCATACGAGAGAGAGAAGACTAGCCCTAGACATTCACTTTATTAGTGTGTTTTCCTGAAAAGAACCAACTTACCATACTTCACTGCTCTCCATCTGATGTAAAACCTAGAGGCATAAAAGGAAACAGAGTCCTGTTTAACATCACTTATGAGTTTCAATGAGTTTAGGGCTCATGCTCATTTGTAAATTGAACCTAACAGTCCCCTAAAGAAAGTATATTCATCAGGCTGGCTTATATCATAATAAAACACCACATTGGTGACTTACATAGAAGTTATTTTATTTTTAGAGGCTGAGACTTGTGAGATATGGGTGCAAGCTACTTCTGCTGCAGTGAGGGATCACCTTCTGGCTTTCCGATGTCCTATAGATAGCTGCCTCCTCAGTGAACCTCACACAGCAGACACAAAGCTCTCTA
Source organism: Sigmodon hispidus (assembly GCA_004025045.1). Classification (NCBI taxonomy): domain Eukaryota; kingdom Metazoa; phylum Chordata; class Mammalia; order Rodentia; family Cricetidae; genus Sigmodon; species Sigmodon hispidus. Next base: position 24,986 of record PVIH01011454.1, read on the forward strand.
AAGTTCCTTTTTACTAGGCCAAATGAGGTCCTCTCACATCCTCACTTCCTATGCAAATCCTGCCTTTGCTTTGGGAATCAGAAGTTTAATTTATGGATTGGCAAGGCACAAATATATATCTTAATATGTCACCATGATATGTAAACCCAATATGATCAATACTGTAGAATCAGCATATTCTATCAACTGTTGATATTAAAGAACATCTCATAAAGGCTTTGAGTTTCCAAACAACTCTAACTCATTTGAATTTTTCTACAAAACATTTTTCTCCCTGTCATTGTTACTTTTGTTTTGTAGGCAGAGGAAGGAAAATAGGAAAAGGGGGAACAGAGAGAGGGAGACAGAGAGGGTTGGCTGAGTATAGAGGTAGAGGTGGAGTAGATCTGGGAGGAATTATGGAAGGCAGGATGAATATGATCATAATACATTATATGGAGTTCTCTCTTTCTGGGGGGCAGTGGTAAGCCAGGGTTTTGCTATATAGCCCTGGCTGTCCTGGAATATACTCTGTAGACCTGGCTGGTCTCGACTCATAGAAATCTGCCTGCCTCTGCCTACTGAGTGCTGGAATTAAAAGTCACCATGATATGTAAACCCAATATGATCAATACTGTAGAATCAGCATATTCTATCAACTTTGTGTGCCACCATAGCTCATGAAACTAATGGAAAAGTTTGATTTTTCTATACTTGGTTCTACAAAATTGGAAAAAAGTTCTTTTTTTAATTTTGATAGAAAAGAAAATAAAATTCTTAAAAATTTAAAGCATTATTTCTCATAATATCTCTCTTATTATCCTCTAAACTTATTTTTTAATATAAATCTTAAATGAGAAATGATCTAAATAAATCTTAATTCCTCATTCATCACGTCTCTCATATATTGAAGTCTAAAGTATCTTCAAGAATTTTTACCTAAAACTCCCAATTTTGGGTACTCTAAATGAGTTGGAAGAGATTTGAGATGTCACATGCTCCACTAGATTCTTTATTTTCTTGATTAAATTGCCCTCTCTCTGACTTGGGATCCTTTTGGATGTTTTATATTGGGACAAATGTGTCACTAAGCAGCAGATGTCTTTAATTGATGTTCCCTGTCTCTTGGGCAGAATTGTTGTTTAGTGTTTATTCAAAGTTGGAAGCAATTCTTGGCTATTTGCAGAACACTGAGAATCTGGACTTTTCCCCCACAAATGCTGAACCAAAAGCCCACCTATGTAGATTGTCAGTTCTGAATCCAGGAACTGAAATCGGCTCTGCTGTGACTTGTCAGCTGCTTTCTCTAAAAGTCCAACACTTAAACACCAAACCCTCATCTTAAAAAAATAAACCTTTCCAAATAGTATCATTATACTTGCTGATTGGGTTTGGATGCAGTCATTGTCCTGGTGACCCAGGATGAGTAATCCATGGCATTTCATGTACATCTCACTGTATTAGAGCCTGCCTAGTGAGGAGAGGCTAAAAGAAATTGGGAAGGGATCTTGTATTTTGCAATGGCACTGAAAAGCTGCCTGTATTTGTTATTCCTCACAGCTACTCACAGAGATAGCCTGGTTTGGGATTTTATGGTTGAAGTAAGATTAATGGATTCCTTGCCAGACTTACTTCAATGCCCCACCATATTCTTTCCCATCTAAGGCACATGACCACAGAATCTTATCAGCATAGAATCCAGACAAATTAAGAAAGTCTAAACCTTTATTTTCTCATTGGTGTTCATGCCTCAGGATAGAAAGAGCATCAGGAGATATACTATTATTATGATGCTTTGAAAAACACAAATTAAAAATCAAAATGAAAATAAGTTTCCTTCTGTGCTTTGCCAGTCACAAACTGAAGTGACAATGCGTAGCTTTAGAGATTTGATTAATTTGACTATTATTCCTGACTCCTAGGTTATTTTTTTGTTTTACAAAATTGAATGAAATATTTATTCAATGGTTATGGGGTATTTTAGGCTCTGGATATCCAATATGAATAGGCTACTTGATGGCTCTGCCTTCATAGAACCTACTTGACCTATAGATTTATATATTTTATAATTTATTAAAATTACTTCATCAATCTGTCACCCAACCCTAATGACCCAATACTATTGTATTATAATTGCAGTTCTTTACAAGGATGCTGAAGGGCTGTTTTCTTTCAACCTCCACATCTTCTCTCTTCTCCACATTGTGTGTGTCATCTTTAGAAGAGATATTTTAGCTGTGAATAATGTGGCCTAATTGTCAATTATGCTCATTGTTGCAGAAACATAGATTATTTTAGAGTCATTGAAAAGAATTTTTCTCAGATAATTAACAATAGTTTAAGAATAGCGGAGAGTATAAATGAATGTGAGTTTGGAAAAGAAAAAAAGATCTGAAAGAATAGGGCATGATCAGCAGTCATTTGTCTTGAAATCAATCACATGTCACGTGACGGTCCCAGTAGCCAAAACTAGTCACTAAATTGTTGTCTGAGAAAAACCTCCACATTTTCTGATATGGTAATGTGCTTGACGTGTCTTTTTAGAGTAAGTTAAAGTATTAGTTGAATTTTAAGTAATAATGATCAAGAAAATAACTATATATTTTTCTTAACAACATAAACACCAAAGACATAAAAGTATAAAGGAGGCCTATTGAATTGATTCTCTATATTAAAAATGTTCCTTCTGAACAGTCTTAGCCCATAACAAAATGGAAAATTTTAAAGAAAACATATTAATTTGTTGGAGGTTTTTTTATTAGTAATAGCATTTTGTTTTAGAGTTTTTTCCCTATTAAACCTGACATATTTAACCGTAACCAAATTTTGATCCTTAACATTTATTTGACTATTACTTTTTAGTCTTTAAAATAGCAACCAATAAGCAGAAGTTCTGATTGCTAAAAATATAACTTCAAATGAAATCATCAGTGTGTTCTTTTTTCATGATAATTATTCCTATTGGCAACATAGACTGGTCCTGAAGTCTTATGTGATAGTCTTGGTTTTGAATCTTGTGATTTGATTGAGCAAGTATGAGTGGTATTTAATAATTTGAGTTATATTCAAGTGTCCCTGAAAATTTACTGTGAGCTTTCAAGGACGAACTGAGCAAACAATATTAAAAGCACATTATAAAGGAAAACAAACCAACAAAACCTACAAACTAAACAAACCAATTCCAGCAAAATGTTATATAATATCTAATTTAATTGTATACTTCTAATCCAAATGCTAAGTCTTAAAGAACTTTGCAACAGAATTGTTCTATCAAGTAAATAGATCTACAAGACTACTTGCTTTTATTATTGAAAAAAATGACTTGGATGTTCATGAGCTTTACTAAGGTATACAAGCACAAAATCCTAACATGTATTCCCAGGGTAGTTGATGATTATTAATTGGCAAGACAGCCAATGGCGCATATTGGGCTGAACCAGAGGCCTGACTTTGCTTTTCTATTTTCGTCACCTGAGATATAATCCTTACTATAGACATGGAGCTGGGAGTGTAGCCCCACTTATAGAACACAGAATTGAAAAAGAAAAACACTTAAAACAATCTTTGTGCCATTACCCTGCCCCCTTCTTTCTGAGGTAGTAATGTGGGGTTCTGTTTTTGCAGTTTTGCTTCTGTGTTAAGAATTTGATCACATATGACTGTTGCCATCCGCAGTTAAATCCAGTCAACAGTGTTTATTAAACCCTTGCTGACTGATTATGCTATAATAGTTACACTTCCTAAAACTGTGTTCCAAATGGTACTTAAGAGACTCAGAGAGTCAAGACACTACAGTGTACTTTGACATTGGGATTTTCAGCTTCACAGAGTATCTGGCTCACTGAACATTAAAAACTAAATGCAATAAAAATACTCCCAAACAAATATTAACCAGGTGCCAAGAAAAGCAATTTTTTCTATAAATTGATTGAAAACAGAAACTACCTGCCATGCTTTGGTGGTCCTTATCTCTACTTTCTGAATGTATTTTAAAATATTACTAAATACCTAACTTGGACTTTTTTCTGGAAGAGTGCATTGAATAGAATTAATTTGTCAGCAGGGATTTATTTCATCACTATATGAATCACCCCAATAGAGACATAAACATTGCTCAAGAACAATAGTCTCAGAAGGAATATTGAGAGATCAAGAAGGGGCACTAGAAAAAGATGAGTATTCCCCAGCACATAAACACAGAAGAACTGAGAAAGCAAAAATTTTCTTCTTAAGTGCTCAAGTAGGAAATCAGAACATGCACCTATCATCAAAAACACATGAACTAACTGGCCAAGATCACATCATTGCGTGGGTAGTATCTATTTGGAAGCATTTTCATGTTCTGACTTTCAAAAACAATTCATGGATCAAAAATATCAAGAAAAAATGGAAATCAACATTAACAAAAGAGTCATACATTAGATGGAGGTTTGAACTTGCTGACAGGAAGACCAGAAAGATGACTTAGCAGATTAATGAATCTGCTGCTTCGAAGCCTGCAGATGTGAGTGCAATCACATGGTGGAAGTAATGATACAACTTCCATGGGTCCTTCTCTGACTTTCTACATGGTGACTCACGGCATAACACACAGAGACATAGACACAGACACACACACACAGAGACAGACACAGACATACATACAGGCACACACAGACAGATACATACAGACACACACATACGCACACACAGACACAAACAGATGCTCACAGATACACACACAGGCACAGACAGACGGACAGACACACACACACAGAGACAGACACAGACATAACATACAGGCACACAAGACACACACATATGCACACACAGACACAAACAGATGCTCACAGACACACACAGGCACAGACTGACAGACAGACAGACAGACAGACACACACACACACAATGTTTTTTTACACAATTTTCTGACAGATTTTTTTTCAAGTATTCAGACAGTATTTTGGGTGAATTTTGAAATGACTTTAAATCAAAATTTTTTTCTAATCTTGGTTCTTTCTGTGTTTGTTTGTTTGTTTTTACTTCATAGTATGTTATATAAAGTTTGAATCTGTTTTAACTTCTCACTGTCAGATTTATTAATGTTGTATAATGTGCATAATCTTCATATCTTCATAACCTTCAAGGTAGCTATCATCTACATCTACTTCCAAAATCTGCATAGGGAGCTGGTTAGAGATCCAAGTGTATCGCATCTATGAGGACAGTGCTTTGGTTGGGCATTTGGTACCTCTAACTATAAATGAAGTGGAAAAGGCCTTCACTTCACCAGGATTTCAAGATAGGTTACCTAATAATTTTTGTGGTTTTTTTGTTTTGTTTTGTTTTTTAAAAGTCTCTTGTTCTAAATCCATCATTGGGGCAGAGGTAGAAAGCAGTTGTCATATTTTGAGAGACTTTCCTTGGTAAACATAAATCCTTTCATTTTAAGTTATTCATGCAGTTCACCTGGGGTGTATCAAGCTGATCTTTCTTTTATGAAGACAGAAGGCTTTAACTGTTGTGCCACATGTAGATGGTGTAGTATTGCCCTAATACCCTTAAACAATAACCAAGTCCAGCACTGATATACATCCTGAACTTCTCAGAAACAGGATATAATGAAAGGAAATTATAATGCAGAAAGAAAATCCTTAAGTCTTAAAATGAAAACAATTTTTTTTTCTGATACAACCCTCTACTGACATTCTTTCTTTTCAGTAACGGATATGCTACTCCTTGTGTTTTCTTTGTACACCCCTAAAGAGAAGAACATTTCCTTGTATCCTTCCTACTGTCCATGCTCTTCCCTGTCCTGAGACACAGGAGGACCACCCCACTTCAAATCTAAGCAAATGTACTCTTGAATTTGGAAAGTGCATCTCTGCCTGTAGCAAATGCTTCTCTACAGCCTTGTGTAAAACTAGATGCAGTGACCAGCAGGAGAGATGGAAACTTTAACCTGCTGTCTGATGAAACAAAGATGCAACTTTCCCCCAGCAGGAGAAAACCTTTTCTTTAATGGAACATTTCCTAAGACTGTATTGGTTTCAGATGTTAGACAAGTGCACTCCCATTCCACTAAAAATATTTAAAAGCATGGGAACTATCAACAAATCAAATAATTGTTTTTCTTACCCAGTCTTATTTCTTCTTTTTATCTCAGAGAGAAGCCCCAAGTTTATGCTTTCATTGTTTGTGGGAAATTCCAGTGTGAACCATGTTTCTTCAGACTTATTCACATGGTTGCAGATCACTGTAGGAAGTGATTTTCCCCCACCATTACTAAGAGGAAAAAGAAATTGTGAAAAGTACTTGTACCAGATTTCTAAGATGTCAGGGTAACCAGTCACCACCAAATCCGTAAAGACAGAGTCACCTACAAAGAGAAGATGACATCCTTTGTGTGCCATGGGTAAGCATCATCAGAGGCCACATGCACCAGAAAAAGATTCTGCTATAATTCTGTATCAATTGCTAGTGGATAAATGTGAGTTAGCATAATAATATGGACACCAAGAATATTGTGGGTATAGGAGTACATTCTGTAGCAGACATTTCTTCCAAGAACTTCTCCAAGAAGATAAACAGGATCTACTGTATCCAATGAAACAAAAATATAAATTAACAATGAACACCAAGATCTGTTGTCTTGAGGAACATAGGAAATCTGTCATGGATTGTGATGGTGAAGTAAACAGGAAGAATCAATGCTTGATCTCTAGGGACCAAGATAGGATTGTGTGTGAAGATTGTTGCTGCAGTAGTAGGGATTGGATACTCCCTAAAGACTCAGAGACACATTAATGAGATAAGTTTTAATTAGGACAGCAAGGAACACTTTTGCTTGACCTCAACAAAGATCCAAACAAGTATTTAGTAACGATAACTTGTGGAATTGGCTACAATAGGAAATGCAAGAGGCAGTTTCTCTTTGAATCCCAATTCCAGAGCATGCCTAAAAGCTAAAGGGAGAGAAGGTATTAATAAAAGACAAATCATTCTGCTATCATCATACAAGATATCCCCAGAGAAATGTGAAGTACTGTGGTAAAATATAGTTCTATGAAATTTAGTCTATACCAGTTCTTAACCAAATTAAATGCACATCTCATACTGAAGATGCAGGAGGGGGAAAAAAACATACATCTTTAAGAAAAAAAAAAAGTTATTTCATTCTCTGTTGTCCTGCATCTAGATTTCAGGAAAAAAAAATAATTGGCCAAATGAGATGATAAGAGAAAGCACAAAAAGTGGTAATACTAGCTAGCAACCTCCCGGTATAAGATAAGTTCTCCAGTTAATAATGCAAGGAGCTAGGGTTGGTGGTTTAAAGGTACGGTGGAGAAGTTTGGCAGCATATGAGAGCAGGTATGTAATTTTATCAGAGATATAGAAATTATAAGGAAGAAAGAGATAGAATTCCTAGAAAAACACTATTAGTCAGAAATAAAATCTAAAACTATTTGTAGAGTTGATGGAGCTAAAGAAAGAATCAATGACCTTGAAGATAAATCAGCAAAAATTATACAAACAATCTTAAAGAGAAAGAGTAGGGAGGGGCATAAGGATAGGGAAAGGTAAAAAGAGAGGAAAAGGGAAAAGAGAAGAAAAATAACGTTAATAAATGCGATATAATACAGAAAGTCACAAAGGAAAAAAGACAAAGTGATATAGAAGAAATATTTGAAGACCTCATGCCTTAAATTCTTTAAAATGGATGACAGACTCTAAATCACAGATTTAAAGGCCAAGAGTGTACTAAACAAGATAAAAATCAACACACACAAACATACACACACACACAGGAGAGAGAGAGGGGGGGGGGAAACAGAGACACAAAGACAGACAGAGAAAGGGTATGTGACAATGATACACATAAAGGTGGATATTAAAGAAAGACACAGCATCTTAAAGGCATCCAGGAAGAAAATTGCAAATGACCTACAAAGATACAATGATAAGAATTACAGTAAATTTTGCTATGGAAAGAATTTAAACAGGAAGCCAAACAAGACTGTCTTTAGAACAGTTAAAAGAAAAACCTAATAACCTGGAGTTCTGTCCTAGAACAGAATGTTCTTCATATATAAGGCCAAAGTCTTTCTTACATTGAACATTTTTTGGTTTGTGTCCTCCCAGATGTAGCCATAGTAATGTATACACATGCTGCTTTTTCTTTTATTCTTCAAACTGAAGATGTAAATATTTCTCATATTTTACATTAAATATTCCTTCACTAACTCAGAGGATTTAACCAGTTGTTTGTGAATGAAGCCATCACTCATGATTGTTGGGAAGAATTGCTCCACAGAGAAAATAAATACATTTTGCATAGTGAAATAGTTTAATCTGTCTCTGCTTAAGAGATAACTTGGGGGAAGGAAGTGCTCTGGAAGACTTTAGCAAAAAGCAAAAAGAAAGTGAGAAGGTTCTTCAGACACAACCATGATTAGAAATGATTTCCAGTTCATTTGACAGCAGAGGTTGAGTTAAAGCTGCATGAGGGGTAGTGGGGTCTATAAATACAGGACCATTGGAACAAGTTGCCCCAAAGATCTTATGAAATCACACATTGCCCATCTTCATCTTCCTGAGAAACTGAGTCATCTACTTGCCCGGTGTATCCATGCTGTATATGCTACACTTTTGTTAGTTTCATAATTATTCTTTCTGGAGCTGGAGAAAGGGTTCAGGTTAAGAGCTTGGGCTGCTCGTCTAGAGGTCCTGAGTTCATGGTGGCTCTCCACCAACTCTAATGAGATTTGGTGCTCTCTTCTGGTGTGCAGGCATACATGCCAGAACATTGTATACAAAGTAAATAAATAATTAAAAAATAATTGCTATCAGATTGACTCTGGAGATATTGCAAGTATCATGTTCAAGTACCACTTGGACAGAGGCCTAATTCTGCAACACATCAGCTATCTTATATCACTTTATTACACAGACATTCTATGACATCACAGCATCACAAATAGGAAAAATGAGTATAATATTCTTTGAGAGAAAATACACTTCCATAACATGAATTATAGATATTTTATAATTGCTCTATTTTTATTATTGATAGCTTACAGTTCTAAAATTATAAATTAAGCTTATTACTGTAATTAAACAATAAATTAAGCTTAGTCATAGGTATATATGTCTATAATAAGATATAGAACTTATAGGGTTCAGTACTATTTGTAGTTTCATGTATCTTATTTTTATTTTTTACTAATAGATAATTTATATTCCAGGTAGGATAAAATAGAAGAATGTAAAACATGAATTATGTATTTCTGGTATTTTCCTTTTAACATTTGCAGACTGCAATGGACCTTGGGTAACTAAGAGAACGAAACAGCTTCTCACAGAATACTGTATTTGCACACACAGGAACTGCAATGTATGTGCTGGAGCATGAATGATACCTGAGACCATGTTTAATTATTAGTGGGTTGGATTGGTGTTGTAGTAAGTTTTTCCAGGCCCATTTGGGGCCGGAGGTTTGTAACCTGGCATGGGCACAGCAGAGGTTTACCTGATGTGCTGCAGCTTTTGTCCCCCAAAGAAATGAACCACATGCTTATATCCTTTACACTGCTTGGCCATGTCTTAAGCACATTACTAGCTAGCTCTTTCATCTTAAATCAACCCATTTTTATTAATCTTCCCGCTATGTGGCTTAGCCCGTGGCTCAGCCCCATACCTCTATATGTTCCTCCTTCGGGGTCGGATGGAGATTGGCTTAACTCCACCCTTCTTCTCCTACCTGGCTGCCTCTGATTCTCCACCCACTTCTACGGTGCTGTGCATAGACCAAAACAGTCCTTTATTTACAGCATACAGAACATTCCACCACAGACTGGTGTGTCAGGTGCAAAATAGATGAGCACTATCTCACCTCACTTTCCCAAAGTGAGTTTAAGCACTTTAAAAATCCTAAAATCTATTTATTGCCTATTTACTATTAAAAAAAAATAGTTACTTTTGTAAAAGGGAAAAAATAAATAAAAGGAGTCTGTAAACATAATCTCCATTGATAGAGGGGACAACTATATTTTGCATATATGTACATATAAATATATGCATATGTATCAAAGTACATGGCAGAAGTCCAAGCTATTTCAAATAACCTTGTAAATTATTTTTAATATACATGAATGACCAATGTTTACTAAATATTTACCAAATGTCCCATTATATATATTGAACACATATATCCATTAATTTATTTAGTTTTTAAAATTATCCAATAATTTTATTATCATCATATGATAGATGAGCAAAAGGAATTGATACTTAGGCTGGAGAGATGGCTCAGTGGTTAAGGGCACTGGCTGTTCTCATCACCCACATAGTAGCTCACAATTATCTATAACTCCAGTTCAAGTGATCCAACACTGTTACACAGACATATGTGCAGACAAAACACAAACCTGCATAAAATAAAAGTAAATAAATTATTAAAATATAAGTACAGAAATTATTTAAAAATATCTCAAACTAACATAGTTTAAGTATTAGCACAAAGAGAAAAAGTCCCTAAAATTTATGTAGCATTTAATAATAATGCTGAATAGTCATTTTAAAAATGTAGATATTATATTCATATTTTATTAAAAGTAAATTTTAGAGCCTGTCTCATAGCTAGATATAAACATGGGACATTTTTTATATAATGTTAAATATATCATAAGAAGTCACCTGTGCAAATAACAAACTAATTTGTTACTCTGTTCTTATGACCTCTTCAATATGCTTCCCTGAAAGCTTCATTTCTAATTACAGAATGGTCTTGCTGATCTGAAGAGATTTAAGTGGCTAGATAAATGGTCATCCTTGCTGGAAAAGAGGTTTACAAAACATCTGTGAATTTCTGACCAGGAAGCACTTTCATTCAAATCTACACTTGGGCAGATTAACCCTTTGGTCTACCTCAGTTCGATATATTTTTCTAATTTAAGTTTTATATTTTACTTTAGTTAAGCTTTTATTGATCAACTTACAATTTTATTTTGTTTTCCACTTTGATAGAAGTAAGAAAATAACAATCCTGGGAACAGACTTCATATTTTTTTCCACCTTCCCAGTATATATATATCTTTGTATTCTGTTCTGTATAGAATAACTTAAGCAATCAACTGTATCTACCCAAGAATATGGTTTTTTCAATTTTGCTGTCTCTCTGTCTCTGGTTCTCTCCCTGACTTTGTTTCTCTGTTCTGTCCCCCTGACAATTTCAATCTATATATTTTATCACTTTGCATCTACCAAACACTAGTCCAGTGTTATTTGTTTATGCGTCTTAGCTTTCCTATTCAGCTGATGTATGTGCTAACAAATGATGGATTCTGTTCCCTCTTAGGTAGACTAACCTTGTCCCAAATTCTAATGTAATTTAACTTCCAAAGGTAAGGTGATTTTGCCACATAATAAAATGATTTTTCTATATCAATAATAGTGACCTTCAAATATGCTTTCTGGTACAAAGTTTATGGTCCTCAGACTTGAGAACAGTTCAATGGTTAGAATATTGTGTTTTCCATTTGCCAGCCTTCATCACCTTTTGCTTTTGTTTTTTCTCATACTTCTTTTTTTACTTTTTTCTCTTCATAAATTCAAACTACCGAATATTTTCTTTTATTATTTCCATAATCAATTCTGGAAACTAAAGAGTTAGAGATAAATGCACTCTCAGGATTGTATAAACAATTTCTTATAATTTAGTAAGGCATTCTTTCCTGTGATTGCATCTATTATGTCATTATATGTCATTTATGCTATCATCCTTGTTTCTCTCTATGCTATTTTTTAAAGCATTATAATTCTTTATAGTGTGTGTGTGTGTGTCTTTGTGTCTGTGTGTAGACGTCATTGTGGTAAATGTATGATTCTCTTGGGTTTTCAAAGTGATTTTTTTACAAATAGTACCTTACTAGAAATTCATATTGATCTAGTAAATTAGGATGCGTGATACATTTTTTGCTGATTATACTTTTATCAGGCAACGGAGAATTCATTTGAAATGAACAATTTAAGTCTAAACTCTGAGATCTGCTTGTTCTTCATTCTTTGCTCATTTTCATAGACTATATTAAAAGTTATGTAGATCACTGCTCAAAATGAATAGCCTTTACCTTTTAGGATAAGTCACATTTCAGTTATTTACATAATGTACACAATAACAATAACTTCATAAAATGAAGTATTGTGAGAGCTCAATCAACTCAAGCTTAAATGGAAAATGTTGCGCGGGGAGAGGGGGGAACTGGAGGGAGAAAGGAGAGAAGATGCAGCAGGTGTGAAACCCTAACTGGTTTTCTATGTGACTATGCAAAACTGAGACACTTTGGCTTGTTTAGGATAATGCACATGGAAAAATTAAGTGATAGAAAAATTGCTGTATAATCAAGATTGGTAGAAACTAATGAAATAATCTAGTTTTTCTTACTAGTACACTGTCAATTTCTGTAGAATCAATAATGAAGAGTAACCTTAAGACAGGAGAGACTGTAAAATAGGTAACTGGGATTTGCAATGTGATTATATACTAACATCTCACACAATAGGGCATATATTACCTAATGGACACCCAATGAAAGAAATGTAATATTGTTAACTGACAGTGAATTGGTATATAAATCAAAGAAGTTGGAGTCAAAAAACTCTCTTTGTTCTTCATCTCTTGCCTTGACTCAAATTCTTCTTTCCTTTCTTCTACAGTAGAAGTGAGCTTTATTACATAGACAGACTTGAATATTAACACTGGGGAAGAATTATTTGTGTACTTTCAGAGAAAAAGTTGGATTAGGGTAGTAATAAAATATTAAAGTTGAAAAATGGACCTAATTAACTTAAGATGCTTTGAAAAAGTCTAAGTAGCATTTAAATCAGTGGCAGCAGTAGAACATCCCAACTGCAGGAGCATATGATTTATGTAGTGTATTTTCCACTGATTTCTTTACAGAATCATCTTTTCTGAATCCTCATTAGCAAGGATTAATTCACTCCAAACTTTATGGGCAGCTTTAATTGTGAAAATGTCTAGTATTTGTGCCATTTTTTCCTTCATAGTCTTGAATAAATAAGTTTCTTTTCAAATATATCCAGTACTGCAAAAATGGCTACTAATCAGTTTCTGAAGATTGGCAGCCATCTATTTTGAGCTGCTTTACCCATATGCTGGTAGGGTATCTCCCAGAGGTGGAAAAGAATGCATATTTAACAGTGATTGTAAGCTGTAAGACAGTAGGGCATATTTAAGAAAAGAGGTCCTCTCCCCCTTTTCTTTCTCTCTTCTTTTTTTTAGTGAACATGTGATATAAAATAGTCATATTAATAAATAAAATACAGTGGTACATGCTGCTGGCCTTGTACTGCTCTGGAGGTTGATGAGATAACAGTATGGCATGGCTAGACCTAGAATATCTTGTGAGAAAGTAGTTCCTTGGTTAGAAAGAGTTAATGAGTATTTTCTCAGTGATCACAAAAGACAGGGATGATGAAATCTGTAAAACAAAACAAAGCAACAAAACAAGTCACTAATGACTAACTTTTGAAATTACCATGTCAAGAATGCATGCTCCAACCCCCCAGAGAGGATGCTATTTCTCCTATAGATTTGTGTTTAAGTAGATAAGCCTTGACTCACTCTCTGGGGGTTTCATTTATGTGTATTTCATCCATCTCATACTTGAATCTCTGCTACCAAGGTTTGTGATCTGAAATGGTGAGAGTGCATTTCAAAGATTTGATTCTGATTGACATTCGGGGATGTGAATCCGGTAGACAGTTCAGTGATGCCCTTCACATAATGAGACACCTTTGAATCAGCTCCTGTCTCCTGAAATTTCTGAAGAATCTCTGAGTGATCTAACTGGGGCCTTATTCTTTCCCATTGTCTTTGTCTGTAAGTACTATGTACATCTATAAGTACAGTTTTTCTTCTTTCTTGTTTTTATTTAGTTTTTTACATTTGGCATTTTTAAATCCTCTTTATAATAGAAGGGTGACACAGATATTCAACTGTTTTGCCAAGCTGATGTCCTCCTGCTTTCAAGCCATTTATTAAATAATCCATCTTCTGCTGGGAGTTGAAGCTTTTGATTTGTTTAGCTAACACTGGAAGGAGAAAAGGAACACAAATTAGCTTTCAGATTTCACCAGCTCTGGAGTTATTACTACAAATGGCATATTCTCAGCCTCCAGGAAAATTCCATTTTAAAGCCAGGTCTGAGTGCTACAAGATACCCTTGGGTCATTTCCTGGTTACTTGTAAATAAAGAATTTCTTTTGGATATTTTTCAACCTCACTTTTGCTCTTTACTTGACATTTTGAATTATTGTATGTAATTTAGGAATCATTTATTGGTACTTTCTCTTAATCCATTGTTCCATTCATCTTTATGTTAAGTGTTTGGGAAGAATTATTTTTATTGGATTATTATTTTCCTTTAAAATAAAGTATTGCCACAGTGAAATTTAATATGAAGCTAGAGAGTAAATGGTTCTTTGAAAACTAAAGAGATTTAAAGGAAGTTTTGTGATATTTCTGGTTAATTTAAATAACATGCTTAGTCCTAGAAAAAAAAATCCCAGCCATCTGATAGTTCTGTCAATGATTTATGCTATACAATATCTTTCCTTCACGGTATGCCCAGATTTATAGAGGGCATGGGGCATTTCCCAGGAGTGGCTTTCTTTAATTTTCTATTCCATATCAGTATTTTTTCCTCTAAACTACTTTCTGTTCCACTCAATTTAGGACTTGGAGGGTTGGGAATGAGAAACGGTACCTCTTCATGTTACAAAATAGAAGAAATAAGTTTACATTCTGGACAACATAGTGTTGAAATATACCATGAAGAAAGCATCCCTAAAAAATGTCAGTATTGTCAAGCTTCCCAAGGCACTGCTAGAGCCACAGATGATCCTTTCCTGAAGTGATACTACAATCATTATATTTCTCAAATATAATATAATTTGAGTGTCATCTGGTATCACACAGCTCTTTGTCTATCCACCTTTGCCATCTGAAGGACTAGGCTACATTCTCCTCTGTACAAAGCTAGAGATTCCTGACTGAAAGAACAAAGAATGTCCAAAAAGGCTGCTCAGGAAATCAAGTTGCTCAAATGTATAATCAAATAGTTGAATTGTTGCAATTAGAACATGTTATAATGGAGCTTAACAACTTTCTCAAGAATAAGCAATATTCATCAGAGTAATAAATAGCCAATGAATGAGGGATAAAATGAAAAGAATGAAAAGAAATGTTAATGATGAAAGAGAGAAAGTGGAAAGTCACTTAAATGTTTTCAATGACCAAAACAATTTATGAAACAAAATGGTAAGCCCAGATTTTCAATGAAAGAGGTGTGTAAGCCTATGGATCTCCTTTTATTCCTGCCTGCAAAATGTTGTGGGGTGTTAGTACAGCTGTTATTTGATAATAACACAATGTGTTTTCAAATTTACTTAGATTGCTATAAAAAACAGATAACAGAAAAACCATCTGTGTTTCCATATAAATTGTTCTCAGGACAGGGACCAAGAATAAAACATATAAAATCCTGCTATTGAAATCTCTCATTAATTTAAGGAGCTCGGCAATCTCAGTTTGCAGTGCCAGGTGAAGAGTATGTCATGTACTGGGCTTTCTGTGGTAAACACAAAATAAATTTCTTCCTTTGCTCTTCTGGTTGAATGGCATCATCTTTTTTATTTTCTTGGCATTGAGACTTATGATTTTACAAGCCTTAGAATCATCAGGAACAATTGCTTAGATGTATGTTCTCTACGTTGACCTCAAGAGACTTTGATTTAGTATGCCTGGGAAAGGGTCCAGGGACCATCATATTGAAACCAGCTCCCTGGGTGATTGTGAGATAGGTAGTCAGAGGATCACACTTGGACTAATACTGTTTCCTAGAAGCATCATTCTGCATCACATCTATGGGAATTCAATTTGGGATAGGTATTTGTAGCTCTAATATTACTCCAAAGTTTAAGAGAAGTACATAAAACCAGTGAATGGTATTACAACAAAGAAAATGGCTAAAATCAAATAAAACTCAACAAAGGATCTGAAATAGGTACTTAGAAATATAATGAAGTCTGAGAAACCTAAGCTGCCAAAACACAAAAGATAGTCCAAGATGATATGGAGGACAAATGGAAAACATTTCAAGGGCTGTGGTTAATTCTGGTATTGACACTGAACACTAAGCCTTGGAGAATATAACCAATTTACTCCAGTACACAATTCTGATATATATATGAACCAGACAAGTCTATTTTGCTGAAGTTCCTATGATAATATATAAAATATAATATTTAATAATATAATGCATTTGTTGGGTTTTCGATAGTTTCATTTGGAACTTCCTAATACTATGTTCTATTTTTTTTAAAAAAAAAAATATTTCCATCCTCTAAAGGACTTGGAATGTAGGTCAATGGTAGAGTCCTTACCACATGCAAAGCTCTGGACTTTATTCCCAACACCTTAAAATTACACACACAAAAGGATAGAAATGAGGTCTGCCACTTCCAATTTTCCCACCAATAGAAAGAACAATCTGTCCTTTTACTTAGGAGAAGAGCCCTGGAAGGATGCACTTAAGGGAAAATGGTGATGGGTCAGCTTCCTAGTGGTGGTGGATACAGCTGTCTGTGTAACAAGCGCCTTTGTCTGCCTCTAAAGATGTACAAAAGGTCCAGCAAATCCCTCAGCCTCATTGCATCTGCAGTCCCTATTCCTCACAATAGAGGCAATGGATGGGAGGCTGTTTCCTTGGCCCTCACATTAAATAGATTGAGACTGCTCTGAGCCATTTTATCTGTTATCTTATATCTATATATATATGACCTTCTGTGCTGTCTTCTATCTCCAGGGACAAAAGACTGTCATTAGAGTTAAATTAGAAAAGATGAGAGATTTAGTAATCTTTTCATTCATGCTAGTTACAAATGACATTCTAATGTATGTTCTTTTATGAGTGACAGTTGGGTTGTCAGGTTTAGCTCTCTGTTACATGTTATATAGGTTTGTCCTGGGCTGTGATATGTGGTAGTACTGGACTAGCCCAAGGAAGTGACTGTATCATTTTTCAATCATAAAGCTTTAGGTTTACATTGATGAAGTCATCCTTTATGTTATGAAGTTTACAGCTGCTATTCACACCTCTGACCATTAGGTGGGGCAGTTGAAGAGTAGGAAAGGAGAAACCATTCACACTCACCAGTATCTTCAGATAACTAATGGAAGATTCCTTCTTTTAGTCCAAATATGGCCAGATTCTTATATTCTTCTTCTCCTTCTTGACTTCTAAAGTCAATCATGGTTAAGAAGGGGCACACAGGTAGCAAAGTTAATACAATGCTATATTGTAGATTTGAGTATTATGAAATATTTCCGCTTAGAATTCCAAAAGCCAAAATGGGCTATAAGTCCACTCATGCACTGTTCTTTCCCAGGAGAATAGGTAATGCATGTGAGGTTGGGGGTGAAATAACAGGATTCGAGAAGTCCGGGAAGAAGATAGAGGCCATATGGTTATTTGTTGTACTCCCCTCTGTTCCTATTGATTTCCATTAAAATCCATCCCTTTCCATTTCACTGTCTTCTGGAAAAGTCTATGCCAATTAATTTACCTGACATCTTAATGGATAATTCATTAAGAAAATCTTTTGTGCCAAGCGCATCATGATGAATTTTGGTTACTAATGTTTCCTTGACTCCACTTGGAAGTGGCTTTATTGACCCACTCATAGATTTAAGATGTTTTCATAGAACTTTAAAAATGATCCAGGGAAATTTCAAATCACTCTTAATGATTGTGACTTTAAACTTTCTCTAGTAATTGCATACAATAAGGCATGAGAAAGAGGTATTGGGAAGAATAAATGAAAAGTAGAGGCGAGGAAGGAACAGCATTTCTGGTTACTTGCATTTTATCGCCTTAAAAGAAACGGTCTTTATATCCATAATAACAAATGTTGCCAGGAAAAAGTAGATGGGGCTTTTATAATTATTATGAACAAGTTTTTTTTATATAAAGCAAAGAGATTTGGATATTTAGAAATGAAGGACGATAAAGAAGAAATCAATTCAATAAGTGCTTCAATGAATAAATGAATAAGAGAATAAATGCTATATATTCTTCCCTACCTGGATCAGCTAAAATGCATTCCCACTTTTTTATACTTTTACTTTTTATCACTATCTTTAGAGATATTGATAGGTAAAAGTTCCTGTAATTTATAGAACTCTACACTTGGTTAGTTTCATATTCTCCGCAAATTTGAATGAGCTTTTCAGAGGATTAAAAATAGAGAAATGACTAAATTTGATTTAAATTGCTAACATTTAGGATGATACTTATCTGCACAGGAGAATTTGGAAAAAAATTGAATTTTTACATTGCTATCATTTTAAATGGCAGCCAGTATCACAGTCACATTCTCCTGAGAGCAAATCCCTTGATTTATAAGAAACCATTGAAAAAAGAAGATAGAATAAAATTGAGTGCCTTTGTTGTTCAATTAAGAAGTAGAGAGTACTGATTAACTTAATACTGAAAATATTAGCATGTTTAATATTTACTATATATTAGACACTAAGACAAGCATGTAATCCTCTCATGATCTTGTGAGTTTGATAAAGCTGACACCATTGATAGCAATAATTAGATTGTTTCTGAAGCCATCTTTGTTAGTGAGTGTGTGTTCATGTGGTTGCACATTTTCATGAGTATGTGTGTGCTTAAGCATGGAGAGTTAGATCTCCAGCATCCATAAAATACCAAAACACATAAACAAACAAAAATTAAGTATAGTGTCTGGTGCTTGTAATCCCAGTGCTAGGGAGGTGGAGGCAGGCAGATAAGTCATTAAGCCCATGATCTGAGAGAGACCTAGCTCAAAAAATTAAGAAATGGCAACAAGATTGACTTCTGGTCTTCACTGGAACATCTATATACTCATGTGGAACCTTCAGGACCATGTACATAAATCTGTACACATATGCCTCTATGTATCCATACATGCAGAGTACAGTTGTATTTTGAATAGAAAGAGATTTTTCTTAACCATCTCTCTCAAATATCACTCTCATCATTCTCATTGGCTTTCTTATCCTCTTTCAGTACTCATCACTGTCTGTCATGATTTGACAGAATATGGCCCCCAAAGGGAGCGACAGTATTAGAAGATGTGGCCTTATTGAAGGAAGTGTGTCACTGAGGAGGCTTGTTTGAGGTCTCTTTTGCTTCCCACTGTGATACTCAACTTTCTGTTGTCTGCAAGATGTAGCATTCTCAGCACCACCTCATCTGTCTGCATGCAGCCATGCTCCCCTTCATGATGATAATGAACTGAATCTCTGAAACTGTGAGCAAGCCACCCCAATTAAATGTTTTTCTTATTGGGTGTCTTTACAGCAATGAAAACCCTAATACAAACACTGTCCCAGCTCTGATAGTAGTTTATTCTACACTAGCTATCCCCTCTACCTTCACAAGGATGGACATTGCACTGATACATGTCATGTATATATAACACTGTCTGGTACTTGTTAATGTTCAATAAATATTTGGGCAAATTGAAGTACAAATCCTTAACTAAGAAATTAAATATAAGCAATAACAGTTCCTATTTTTAATTTATCAACAATGAGGAAGACATCTTTAGGATGTGTGCTGAGTGTTCATAGCATAACGTAAAGCACAATCATACAAAATTGAGATACTTTGCTGGACAGAGTTTGAAAAATGTATATGTGAAAATATTTCTATGCTATGTTTAAATTCTATGGTATTTTCAGAAAAATGTAAACATTTAAAAAATTTTTTTGTTGCACAAAAGTTTTTACTTTCTCAGTATGAAATTAGATCTTATTGTGTTTCTGGGTCTCCTAGGGATGTACTCACTATGGGAGTAAAAATATCTTAAGTCTCAGGAATGTTATATTACTTCAACTTCAAAGGATGTTTTCAAACTTGGATTCTAGTCAATGAGATGTGTTGTTAGATTTAATGATGACACAGACATTCATTCATTCATATATATATCCAATTAATAGAGTCATGTAGTCTACATGAATAACCTTCTTTATAGTTATGGTATTGCTTGTTGAATTAGCTTGAACAGAGTAAGGATGTTAAACCTGATAGAGAAGCTCAGCATACAGGACTGAGAGCTTCCTCCAGGAGGTGAAAGCAGTAACATCTATTGTTGTTCAATCTACAGATAGCCCAGACTTCAGATAGATAGTCCTTTCTCTTCCCCCAGTAGCTTGGAAGATCTCAAAATTGTCTGTCAATTGTTAGACATAATTTTACTTATGGATATACTCCCAACATCTCTGATATGTAAATAAGTCAGTATGACCATAGAAGATACTATTCATTTATGATCCCAGTTATTGAGCAGAGACAGTGAAACACCTGGATCACTAGGGCAGAAGGCTAAAGATCTAGGCTCGATAAGAAAGCTCTCCTGTAATTTGATTCATTGAATTTAGAGTTTACAAACTACCAGTTTTAAAAAAACAAACAAACATGCTGTAACTATTAGGTTTTCTTTAGAAGTAGAATGTCTCAAAATTGTTGAGTTTGAATTGAGGGAATATTCATAAAGAAAATAGATTCTACATGAAACATTAGTTTAATCTAGTATCTTGTAATTTGTTGAGCTAAATATTGTAAGTATATTCTCATAACCTAATAAGTCTGATATGAACTAGATATGTGACAAATATTTGTGTAGTGTATTTAAGTTGCTAAATTTTAATGAACAATCCACAAAATATTTTATATAAATAATTAAAAAATTTAATATTTTTGAAGCACGTTGCTTTCAATTCCACAGCTCAGGAGTTGGAGGCAAGAGAACGGAAGAGTTTGATCCAGTTAGGGCTACATAGCCAGAATATGGATCAACCCAGACCCAGAGTCACTCCCTGTGAGAATATATAGTGGTAATTAGCTTTGAGTAACAGTATTTATTATTTTATAGCCTATTTCCCAGATATTGTTCTCCTAGGTACACATCAAACAAATTTTCAAGAAAGGACTATTCAAGAATGTTGATGGCAGCACTGTAGTACTCAGTTGCTCATCAGAACCATAGGAATAATAATGAAATTCCATTATGGTCTCACAATTCTAATACTAATCAGATACTACTACTACATTCCAATGTATTGATGAATCCCTCAGACATCAACATGCCAGTACCAAAGAGTGAATAGGGTTCCAGTTACATAACGTGAAGAACAGCCATTTGCTTGCTGTAGTAAGTCAGTATAATGGCTATCCTTATGGGCTGAAGGAGCTGGTTTTAAGGGCACATCAGAGACTTAGACTTATTTAGGTGCTGTTGTGTGGTGTACTCTTTATAAAGTCTTAGTGACATACATAGTTATGATCTGTACTTTTCAATGTATGATAACATATGATTTATTCTTACAAGACTTTTTCTTTTTAGTTAACATAACAAATCTTGACATTAAACTAATATAATCTTATGATGCCATGGGAGGCACTATATCTTAAAATATTATTTTGCCAATTAAAATGCAAGAAATATAGTTGGCAAAATTAAGTGTTGAAACATACTTTATTGAGTTTTTTTGTGTTTGTTTTTTTATTTAGTTTTTTGTAATCATTTGGGTTTATTTCTTTACTTTGTGGTGGTGAGAACAGTGGTACCTGGCTCAGTGAAGAGGGACACTTGTTCAACACATGTGAGAGCCTAAGGACATGAGTTTTAATCTTTGTATCTCATGTGAAAACATAAAAATCTGGCCTGACTTCACATGCCTGTGCTCCAGCATAGGGGAATGAAGACAGGTAGATGCTGGGAGCTTGCTCAACAGTCAGCCAAGCTAAACCAGTGAGCATCTGATTCAGTGAGACCGTGTCTCAAGGCATGGGGCAGAGAACAAAAAAGATACCCAGTGTCTTGCTCTGATCTCTGCCTGTACATATGTAGACACAAAACATACATTCATGTACATCACAACACACAACACACACACATGAATAGAAAAACCAAGAGGAGAAAAGAGGGAAGGAAGGGAAAAACAAAGAACATTACAACTAAAATTTTCCATCTTAAGTGTTTGGTCTGTGATTGTTGAGACAACGCTGCAGACATATCTCTAGAACATAAATATTTAGACTGTCCATTTAGCAACATACCACGATAATTGGCGCCCAACGTGGGGCACGAACCCACGACCCTGGGATTAAGAGTCCCATGCTCTACTGACTGAGCTAGCAATTATCGCGGTAGAAACCCGCCACCAATAGGTATGTTTTAAATAAGGTTTATTTTGTTAGAATCACGTACAAAAGAAAGTTTTAGCAACGCGCCGAGCTGCAGCCATACCGAGCCGCCCTGCCCGCCGTGCGCTGGGACCGGAAGCCCGCCTCCTCGCCGCACTCCGGGAGTGGAAGACCTGCCTCTCTCTCTTCGCTCCACTACCGTCTTGTCTCTGCAGACCAAGCCCCTCCCGTACAATCCGGGATTTCCCGCTACAGCAACACAACACCATCAACTCCTCCTTTGGATGTATAACATCTAGAGTTGTGAGATTTTTGAACAGGTTTGCAGTACCGTGTGTGAATTTTCTCCTGTCAGTCTGGCCTCAGTTATGATCAGAAAGTGGCTGGTTACTCATACAATAGTCATTCTAATATTGGACCTGTAAGCATAAGTTATCTAGCAAGTTGGTAATAGGATTTATGACCCAATAAGAATTGTTACTGACAGTCCTCTTCCACTAACCTGCATAGAATCTTCTAGCACTGTGAAGGGTAGTCAACAACAGCATGCTTCCAGCTTGATTTCTCTATGTCCTGTCACCAAATAAAGTGGTGCTTTCAGCAACTGGCTCTTACCATTTAGTTCTGGTGAGCAACCAAAAGCAGTGGCTATGTCCTGTATTCTTTCCTGGGCTTCATGACCTTCCTTGACCAACAAATCAAAGGGAAGTAGCCTGCATTTGGCTCTGGGTGTTCCACTCAATAATCTTCTAACTTGTGGGAGAAATGTTGTCCACTCTAACAGGGTACCTTCAGTTATCTAAAGTTATGTTTCAAGTATATTTTTATTTGTGTATGTGCGTGTGTGTGCCTGTATGAGTTTATGTGTATTATATATGTGCGGTGCTCACAGGACCAGAGGTTGTAGGATGTCTTGTAACTGGACTTGTAGGTGATTCGGAACCACCTAAAGTGCATGCCAGGAACTAAACCTGCATCTTTTATAAGAGCAGTAATCCCTACTAAGCTGCCTCTCCTGTCTCTCAATCATGTTTGGAAAGATGTGGTACATATGTATATTGTATTAAGGGCAAGAGGTAATGAAATGAAATAAACCCAAAAGTTAACTTTTAAATGAAATCTCTTTAGGATTTATCATTATCAAAAGTTTTGGTATACTTATTTTCTATACCTGTATATCCAGGGATGAACAAGGTTCTCAGGAGAATAGAGGTTGCAAGTGAAAAAACACCCCAGAAATCCTGATGTAGATACATTGTCTGCGTAAGAAATCACTTTCAGATGAGAACCAGAAGTATTTGTCAATGCCACTTCTGTTAGTGACAATGTATAAATGAACCACTTCTGGGTTTCCATTTATGATCAGGGTTTGTGGTGCATGTGACTGGTACATGATGCATCCACAGCAACCACATTTTTACCTATGTATATACAGGTTGCAAAAACATAAAATTGCCTTGTCATCTTGTATTGTGTGTTCATCGGTATCCTGATCCTTAGAATCCTGATTGAAAAAGAAGACTGTATGACCCTGCTTCCAAGGAGTTGGAAATGATTTATTAGTAAACCTAAACCTTCTGACTTTTTTTGGATGCAAACCTTTTACTGAGGGACCTTGCCAGGTCTGTTTTCTACAGAGTATCTCCTGTACTTGTCAAGATCAGTAACGTGTTTTGTAACCAGGGAGCATAGACATCAGCCTTCAGAATAGAAATGGCAACCTATTTACTGTATGGAAGCATTTCCTCTGACACCTTCAGACCAGTGCACATAGAAATCTCTCTGGGATGCACTTTCTACTACAACCCTTAGTCTCTTGTTAAATGCATAGCCTCTCTGCTGACTAAACAATGCATTTAAAAATAACAAATGATCTATTTTAACACTCTGATTTCAAAGGTATCTTTCTTGTCATTTGTCACACTTAACTCTCCTAAATTGTAAAAATTGGTTGTTTCATGCATTATAATAGTTTGTTTACAGAAAGCTGGTGAAGTAGAGAACAAGCAGCCTTGTTTGCACAGCTCAGAATTATTAAAGCCAGTCTTTCCTATTTGAGCCATAATATCTTTGATTTATTCCAGCCTTCCACCTTTCATGGACATATTTACATATAGAATGATTTAATAACAACTATTGATTTACTCTATTAATTCATTTAATATATGTGTGGTTTCTGTGCCTCATCACCTCATCACAGTCGTATGTGAAGACAGAATAGTGAGCAAATTAAAGTAACTCTGCTATAATGATGTTCAAGTCAGTATGTGTGTCTGTTAGGCTGAAACAAATGTTTCAGGGTCTGGAATTCTAAACATAAACATGAAGAAGGAAGAAAGGAAGGAATGAAGTGGAAGAGAGGGAGGGAGGAAAGAAGGAAGGGATGATGGATTAGGCTTACAGCAAAACCATCAGACTGGGTTCAACTTATTGATCACACTTTTAAGCATCATTCTTCAGTGGTTCCTGCTTCAGTTATATCCTCCAGGTTCCTGCCTTGAGTGCCTGCCTTGGCTCACCCCGCTCCTCCCCGCCGTGACCCCAACTATAATCTGTTCACAAATAATTCTTTTCCTCTCCCATGTTGCTCCTGATTCTTGTGTTTTATTGCAGCAATGGAAAGAAAGCTAATACAGACAATGTTTTCTAGGGGCTTCAGCTAGAAATGAATTAACACAGCAATAGATAACTTAAGCTAGTTACTTATCTAGTTACTCTAGTCCGATCAAAAACTAAGGTTTGTAATCTCTTCCTGTTTGTTAATCTCGATGAGTTGAAGAGGGAAGCAGAAATATCAGAGATACTTCTTACTGCTCCACACTGATAAAAAGTGAGTGCACTGTGGCCATTCACAGCCGGGACTGGTAACCATTGTGACAGACTCTATAGTACAACCTCACTGCTTATATGGTGAAACAAACAGATTTTGTTGGTGTGTAAAGGTGACTTCTTTGTAAAGACACCAGCTCTCAAGTATATCCAAGGGAAACATTCTGTGTGTGTGTGTGTGTGTGTGTGTGTGTGTGTTTCCTACAAGAATGATCAATTCAGCAGAGAATTCAGGCCCTGCCAGTAATCTCAGGGAGGTACTGATGAGACATTTTCCGTGAAGGTTGCAGGACTTCTCATTGTCTGCCAATATTCTTAACAGTTGTTAGCTTTGCTGTAGTCGTGCTTGCTTAAAGGGTCGAATACTTAAATGTTTCTTATTCTGCCAATAATCTAAAGGGAAACCAAGCTAGATCTAAACAACTAAACAACTCATTGCAGTGATTACTGGACATAAGCAAAGAGATGAGCATCCGGGAAAGTAGGTACAAAAGAAATAGGTGGACTTTTCCAAACACCAATAGCTACTACTGCTTTCTTTGTCGTGGTGGTGTGTGTTCCTCTACTCTGAGCCCAACTGACCCAGTCACTGGGCTGTCAGGACTCCTGTTCCCAGAGCAATGACTCATTAGTCAAGTATGCAAGCAATAAGCTGATTCAAGCATATTTTAAAATCAATAGGAACTTCAGAGCCCAAAACAGTGAGGCATCATTGATAATTAAAAACTGTATGTGTTCACAGTACACAGTGTTTTGACTTATGAGTACATTTTGAAATGATTATCACAGTGGAAGCAATTAACCCATCTGTTTCCCTCCCGTGTTATCTTTGTTGTGTTTGTGACAGTACTTACTCTGCTCTTAGCAGCTTTCCATAGAGCTCACCATCACTACGAGGAGGCAAGCACAGGCCTACACAACCCATTCACCCCGGGCAATGAATGATCCTCTCATCAGTATCTCTATTATCACTACCCACCTCTCAGGCCAGGTGACTCTGTTTCTATGAGTTTGGTTGTGCTTTCCTTAGGTCTCACAGATAAGTGAGATCTTGAGGCTTTATTTATTTTTTTTTAACTATTTGGTTTATTTCACTTACCATCATGTTTTCCAGGCTCACTCATGTTGCTGCTTGTGAAGGGACTTCTTTCTTTCTGAACGCTGACTGATGCAGTGTTCTGTCATGGTTTCTTCATGCTCCATGCTGAGTATTGAGAATATTGTAAGAATGTGAAAGTACATGTCTTTCCAGGCTACAGATTTCATTGTCTCCTATGTCTCCAAAAGTGACATCACTGGATTAAATGAACCTTTCCTTTAATTTCTGAGATATTTCCCTCCTTTTTCTTCCTAGCCTGTGTCCTAGTTTATAGTTCCACAAAAAGTATAGAATTCTCCTTGTTCTGCATCCTTGAAGATACATAACTTTTATCTTTTTTAATACTAGCTTTTCTAACAGACACAAGGATTAGTCATGATCTTAATTTGCATTTTTCTGATGACTGGTATATTGAACTTTTTTTCATGTACTTATTGGATCTTCCAATGTTTTCTTTTGAGAGATATAGGCTATTAAAGCTTTGCCTATATATTTTTAGAGCACTGGCTCTTTTCCTGCTATAAAGTTGTTGAGTTACCCATATTATTTTGAATATAAGTGACTTATCAGACATATTCTTCCATTCCATAGTTAATTACTTTATTGCTAATAACTTTCTTTACTACAGAGATATAAAGTTTTAATTTTGCGTCAGCATATTTGCCTGTCTTTGCTTTTGTTTTCTGTACTTTGTACTTGACTCCCTTTGTGTTATGAGGGAAGTAAATTCTTTTCTGTAATGAGTAGAGAGCGGGCAACGACTGCTTGTTGGGCAGGAGAGAAACGATGAATAGCAGGGTCAAGAAAGAACTTCTTTGACACTTTGCAATTTTTTGAAGGAAATGGCCCTGGTTTTGAGTTTGTGGAATTTGCTCTTTCCAATCTTGGAAATTAAAACTTTATCCAGTAAATAGAAATAGACCACAGGGTGGGGAGATTTAGGTCCAAAGCAAAAAGCAGTTCATAATAGAGAAGCAATGTAACCTCATACATTTTAGAAAATGTACTGCTAGGCATCGCCATAGTAGATTTGGTCAGAAGTTTACACATCCATATCAAGAGCTAAGATATTAAGATATATTTCAAACTATCTTTGCAAGCTAAAAGGTCTATGATGTTGTCATTTTTCTGAGCCAGGCACTAATACTCCTAATTATGATCTCAATTATTGTGCTGACAAAATGTAAACACCATTCAGTTCTTCATTTGTCATTTCCCCAAGTATAATGAGTGCTGGCTGCCTGAAAGGCTCTATGCAGGGTGCTTTGAAAACAAAGACGGCTTAAATGATGTGTGGGAAATGAAAACGCTCTAAATGCCCCTCCACATTTTACAAAAGTCCCAGATTGGAAAGAGGTTGATTTGGGTCAAACAAAGTTCTTGACATAAAAGCAAAGCAATCATAAACAAGGCACCAACCCTGCACATGGCAGTGACCCCAATGCTGACCCAACCCTTAAATAAATTAGAACTGCTGAGAATTAAAGTTCTTTCCCAATTGTTCCTCCAGCAGTCAGGAAGCAAGGATAGCTTGGATCAAGACCTCATGAATAAACATAGAGGTCGCCACAGTCCCTGGAGGTGAAAAGTCATTCTTGAGCATGACACATTCAGAGCTCAGGGACAGGTGATGATGCTCTTGTCATCCCGACAGAAAATATATTAACTTCCTCAAGCCAAGAATTACAGTGATTTCAGTAGCTCAATTACAAGGCTTGACTACTGGGACTTACATAATGCAAGCTTATTTAAATAATGTTTCAGAAAAGAACATATGCAACTATTAAAGAGTCATGATAGAACAACTGTAATCCCAGAAGAAAAATCTACTAGAAAATATTCATGTTTGCTTCAGCTGCAAGTCTACCACTTATGTGGAATAATTATTGCCTCTATACACATCCATTCCAGGCCAGGATATTAAACCTTTCACCTCTTCCAAGCTCAAACCTAGTAGTTATTTCAAGACTGAAATAATTCTAATTGGCCATAAATTCTGTGGTGATACTTACATTGATCCCATTAGCTCGTAGATACATTCCATGCCAGTTATGTGCAGAAGATTGCATTTGGTGTTGTATAGTATATATATTTGGACAAAGGCAAAATTCTGTCTTAACATGCTTAGGTCTAGTATGGAAGAATACCAGGTACAAAGGTATTACATTTCCAAAATGAGAGGGAGGTGGGTTTGTTTTGAGTTGATGTGTATGTTCACATAGGCAAAAGAGCATTTAAACTGGTGTTTGAGAAATAGATAAAATCCTAGCAGTGAACACTAGGGAGAGGACTCTCCACAGAAAAATAATAAAACAGTGATAGACACAGTCTAGTTGGAGAAAATAACCTGTTAATATAATGATGCAACAACAATTTAAAATAGCCAGAGGTCAGCTTGATGCCATGCTTCCTGTCTGTCAGTGTCTACCTTGTCCTATGCCCCTACTCTCCTGCCTGTTAGACAAAGGATATGATTGGCTCATTGAGACTGGTGAGCAATGGAGAGAAACACTTTACTCTGGCCATGCAACAATTATATTTAAAATGTGATATCTGTTGGCAATGCCTTTAAGCCATGGAATTAATTGACACTTTAGTCAGGATATGACAGGAGGGAGAGGGGATATGAGAGTAAACAGACCATTTAGAATTTCTTCAAATGTGAAGACACAGATCCAGACAGCCAAGTCTCTTCTCCTGCTTCCTTTGAGGTTCAGTTTATACAGCAGCCTTAGCCTGGTCTCAGGACCTAGGAAATGACAATGCCACTGTGATGCTACAGAGAGGGCATTGGTCTGTGCTTCTGGGCTCAATCAGCCCATAGCTGGTGCATAGTGCATAGCCCTTTGCACTATGCACCAACTATGGGTTGATTTGCAAAGTCTGCAAAGAGAGCACAGGAGCTTTCCCTGAGGTAATCTTCCAGGAGTGCCACTGAGGCAGTGGGAAAGAAGTAAATATCTTAGAAATCACCAGTTCAGACTTTCCTATTTTATTCATCTGTTCCCTTGGTTCTGACAACCCAGTTCACCAAATTTTTATTTATTTGTTTGTTTTTTATTTGAAAAAGGTTTTTTCCCATACATGCCACTGCTTCCCTCCCTTCCCTCCTTCTCATCCTTCCCTAGCCTTCCCCCACCCCATCTCCCCATCCAATCCCCCAAAAGGGCAAAGACTCCCATAGTATGTCAGTACAATCTGGCATATCCAGTTGAGGTAGGACCAAGGCCCCCTTCCCAGTATCAAGGCTGGGTTAGATATTCCTTTGTAGGGAATGTGCTCTGAGAAGGCAGTTCATGCAGCAGGAATAAACTCTGGCCCTACTGCAAGAAACTCCACAAATTGACTGTCATCTACATTTGGAAGGTTTAGTTTCTTTCCATGAAGATTCCTCAGTTGTCATTTCTGAGTCCATGAGCTCCCAATAGCTCAGATCAGCCATCTCTGTGGGTCTCCTCATGATCCTGATCCTTTTGCTCATATAATCTCTCCTCTGTCTTTTCAGCTTGACATGGTGCTTAGCTGTAGACCTCTGAATCTGCCTTCATCAGTTGCTGGATAAAGGTTCTGTAATGAAAATTAGGGTGGTCATTCATTTGATTATAGGGGAAGGTCAGTTTAGGCATCCTCTCCACTATTGCTTGGATGCCTAGCCAATGTCATCTTGTGGCTCTTGGGTGTTTCCCCAGTGTCAGGTTTCTCTCTAAACCCAAAATGGCTCCCTCTATCAAGATACCTATTTCTTTGTTCTCTATCTCTGTTGCTCCTCCCTTTCAACCATCCCATTCTCTCATATTCTTTTCCCACCTTTCCTTGCTTCCTCCTCCTGTATGACCCTAATTTACTCAGTTATTCTCTATTTTCCCTTCCTAGGAGGATCTATGGATGTCTCTCTTAAGTTTCTCCTGTTATGTAACTGCTCAGAGGTTGTGAATTATAGCCAGGTTAACCTTTGTTTTATGTCTAAAATCCACTAATGAGTGAGTACATACCATGTCTATATTTCTGGGTCTGTGTTACCTCTCTCAGGATGATGCTCTCCAGATCCATCCATTTGCCTGCAAATTTCAAGATGTCAGGGTTTTTTTGCTTTTGTTTTTGTTTCTGTTGAGTAACACTATTATGTAAATGTACCACAATTTTTTAATCCATTCTTCAGTTGAGGATGAGGGGCATCTAGATTGTTTCCAGGTTCTGGCTATTATGAATAATGCTCTTATGAATATAGTTGAGCTAATATCCTTGAGGTAAAAATATGCATCCTTTGGGTATATACCTAAGAATGGTATTGCTGGATCATTGGAGAGATTTATTCCCAGTTTTCTGAGAAACCACCATACTGACTTTCATAGTGGCTGAACAAGTTTACATTCCCATCAGCAATGCAGGAGTGTTCCCCTTGCTCCACATCCTCTCCAGCATAGGCTGCCATCTGTGTTTTTGATCTTAGTCAGTCTGACAGGTGGAAGATGGTATCTCAAAGTCATTTGATTTGTATTTATCTGATGGCTACGAATGTTGAACAATTTTTTTAAGTATATCTCAGCCATTTGAAATTTTTCTGTTGAGCATTCCCTTTTTAGCTCTGAACTCCATTTTTAATTGGATTTTTTGGTTTTTGACCTCTAGTTTCTTGAATTCTCTAATAGAGATTAGTCCTCTATCAGATGTAGGATTAGTGAAGATCTTTTCCCTTTCTCTAGGCTGTCGTTTTGTCTTATTGCCTGTGTCCTTTGTCTTATAGGAGCTTCTCAGTTTCAGGAGGTCCCATTTATTAATTGTTGTTCTTAGTGTCTGTGCTACTAGTGCTATATACTGGTCTCCTGTGCCAATGCATTCAAGGGTATTTTCTACTTTATTTTCTATCAGGTTCAGTATAACTGGATTTATGTTGAGGTCTTTAGTCCACTTGGAGTTGAGTTTTGTGCAAGCAGTTCAGCAAATTCTCATTGGTATAAATTCTTTTCATATCTTGTTCAATGTTAAGGAAAGACCAATTTGGGATTATATAAGTTCAAATGTAAATATAGGTATAAATGTAGATGAACTTCTTAATTATCTCCAACATAATTAATGACCTCTTTATTGCTGAAACACTTTTAATTATAAAAATCAGAATTATCTAGGAAATGTTAAAATATTCCTAATTCTAAGGCTATATAAGGTCATTACATCAGAACCTTCAGGAGAAATGCAGGTCTCAGAATCCTTCAAAACCTTGCAGATAATTTCACTGTACAGGTGAAACAAGTAGTGATACACATATTGAAGATTAAAACCGAAACTTAGCTTGGCATCAGATGAAAATATGTATATATTTAATATATAGAAATCTATTCTCATTAGTTCTTGACCATGGCATTCATTTAAAGGACAATTATTTTTGTGATGTATCTCTGTTAGGAATGTGAAGCGTGTTGTACATAAACTGTCTGGAGAATGTGGTATTATTTGCAAACATGCCAGGGAATGCAACAGATTTTACAAAGGTTTATGAAAACAGTATGCCTCTATTTTATAAGTAGAAAACAGCTACAAAATTAGCCTTCTATTACATAGGAAGCCCAGACACAGGAGAGAAGAAGGCTGAAATTCTCATTCATTCCCACTCACTGACAGCCCCTCATTTCTAAAACCCATGACACCCTTGACTGTTTCTTCTCTTAACAAGTTGTTCAGCTATCAAGATTTGCTCATTCTTTCAATTTCCTTTTATGCCTTCATTATTCATTTTCTTGGCCAGCATCTTGAATTAGGTTCTTACAATCATTTGCCTTGGTAAGTGACATGCACTTTCTATTAAATAGAAAATGCTTTTTTAAGATACAACTTATGGCCTGGGCTAAAGGCTCCAGTTTGCTCAACCTCAATGGTTCTCCACCCAACACAGAAACAGTTACAAGAAAGGACACAGTCAAGGCATTCACACACTCCATATAGAGATCCAATAGTCTTTCCCTAATCATTTCTTC
The DNA here is from genome assembly GCA_004025045.1 of Sigmodon hispidus. Taxonomy (NCBI): domain Eukaryota; kingdom Metazoa; phylum Chordata; class Mammalia; order Rodentia; family Cricetidae; genus Sigmodon; species Sigmodon hispidus. The sequence goes on from PVIH01011454.1 coordinate 57,127, forward strand.
TTTGTGTGTAGCACTTTGAAACTGATGGAGATGCTTGGCTGTACCCATAAAAGGATAACTCTGAGCCATCACATCTGGCTGCTGCTGCTGTTTCTGAAGGTGTTTGCATCCTAGCTAGTATGAGTGGCTCAAATTTTACATTCTTCACAAAGTCTTGAATCCAAAAGCTGAAAGTGTAAAAACACTATGATTTGTTAGTCTTTATCACAATTCCTTTTCCCCCCATTAATTTAAGCTTTTAGGTTTATTTTTAGAGCTTCACACATGAGCTTTGTATTTGTAAAATGTCTACCATTCCCTCTCTCCCTCTGACTCCTCCTGTATCTTCCAAGTCCCTTTCAAATTCATGACCTAAGGAGGGTCCTTCCACAGCCATTCCTAACAGAAGGGACCTCCCATGGCTGGGCCCCACCTCCAGGAAGAACTGCTTCATCATAGACAGACATACAGACAAACAGACAGATGCTTTTGGAATGCAGAGCCGTGTCCAGAGCAAAGTCAGAGACCATGCAGACCCCATGTTCAGAGCAGACAGGAGACACACAAGCCCTCTAGCTACAACTAATTAAGAGCTGACTAAGTGTGAACAACTGAAGCAATGGGCAGACGCCAGTGCAAGAATGCATATAATAATGTAAAGAACAATAAGGCAACACCAGAAGAAACGGGTGGTTCTACACCAGGACCTGCACAGAACAATGGAGAGAAAACAGAAGGAAACAACCTCAAATATACCTTTATGAAGATTATTGAAGCCTTAAAAGAGTATATAAAAAATTCCTTTAAAGAATACAAACAAAAAATTGGAAGAGATAAACTTGAAAAAAAAAAAAAAAACCAAGAAAAGGAAAACCAAAAGATGAAAGAAACATTCCAGGAACTAAAAATTGAAATAGAAGCAATAAAAAAGGCACAAAATAAGGCAAAGGTGGAAATAGAAAATCTGGAGAAAAGAGCTGGAACTACAGATACAAGCATAATCAACAGAATCCAAGAGATGGAAGATTGGAAGATGAATAGCTGAAATAGACACATCAGTCAAAGAAAACACTAAAATAAAAAATGGAAATAAACTGCTGTATCATAAATACCTCCAGGGCCTAAAGATAGAGTTCAAAACATCAAAAATCACAGAAAGCCTACCAACTCATGGAAACTAAACATCATTCAACTGAATCACCTCTGGGTCAAGGAAAAAATTAAGAAAGAAATCAAAATCTTCCAAGAGTTTAAAGAAAATGAATCCACAATATACCCAAATGTGTGGGACACAATGACAGTAGTCTTAAGAGGAAATTTCATAGCACTACATGCTTATATAAAAACCTAGAGAAATCCCACACTAGAGAACTAACAGCACAGCTGAAAGCCTTAGAACAGTTAGAAACAAACTCACCTAGAAGGAGTAGAAGGCAGGGAATAATCAAATTTAGAGCTGAAATCAATAAAATTGAAGCAAAAATAACAATACAAAGAATCAATGAATCAAAGAGTTGGTCCTTTGAGAAAGTCAACAAGATAGATAAAACTTTATCCAAACTAACCAAAAAGCAGAGAAAGAGTATCCAAATCAACAAAATCAGAAATGAAAAAGGGGACATAAAAACAGACATCCAGAAAATGCAGAGAATTATCAGGTCATACTTTGAAAAATCTATATTCCACAAAAATGAAAAACCTAGAAGAAATAGACAGGTTTTTGGACAGGTACGATTTACCAAAATTAAATCAAGATCAGATTAAATACCTAAACAGTCCTATAATCCTAAAGGAAATTAAAGCTGTCATTAAAAGCCTACCAAGTAAAAGTCCAGATGGTTTCAGTACAGAATTCTACCAGACATTTAAAGAAGAACTATTACCAATACTCATCAAATTTTTTTCACACAGTAGAAACTGAAGAAATATTGCCAAACTCTTTTTATGAGACCACAATTACACTAATACATAAGCCACTCAAAGACTCAACAAAAAAGTATAATTACATACCAATTTCTGTCATGAATACTGAGGCTAAAATTTTCAACAAAATTCTGACAAACCATATACAACAGCATATATAAAATATCATCCACCACGATCAAGTAGGCATCATCCCAGAAATACAGGGATAGTTTAACAAAAAAAAAAATACCATAAATGACATCCCTCATACAAACAAACTGAAAGGGAAAGAAAAAAAACCACAAACACATGATCATATCCTTAGATACTGAAAAAAGCCTTTGGCAAAATCTAACACTCTTTCATGATAAAAGTCCTGGAGAGATCAGGAATACAGGGAAAATATCTACAAATGTGATTTACAAGAAGCCGACTGCCAACATCAAGCTAAATGGAGAAATATTCAAAGAAATCCCACAAAAATCAGGAACTAAACAAGGCTGTCCCCCTCCCATTATCTATTCAATATAGTTCTTGAAGTTTTAGCTAAAGCAATAAGAGAACGAAAGGAGATTAAAGGGATACAAATTGGAAATAAGAAGTGAAACTATCTCTATTTGTAGATGATATAATTGTATGCATAAGTGACCGACAAAATTCTACTAGGGAACTTCCACAGCTGATAAACACCTTCAGAAAGGTAGTAGAATACAAGATTAACTCAAAGAAATCAGTAGCCCTCCTATACACTAAAGATAAAAGGGCTGAAAAAGAAATAAGGGAAACATTACCCTTCATAATTGCAGCAAATTTCATTAAATGCCTTGGAGTAACTATAACCAAGGAAGTCACAGATCTATTTGACAAAAACTTTAAATCACTGAAGAAAGAAATTGAAGAGGAAATCAGAAAATGGAAAGATCTCCCAGGTACCTGGATAATTAGGATCAACATAGTAAAAATGGCAATCATACCAAAAGCAATCTATAGATTCAATGCAGTTCCCATCAAAATCCCAACACGTTTTTTTATAGACCTTGAAAATATAACACCAGTGGCACAGACACTAAGACCAACAATCAATAAGTAGGATCTCCTGAAGCTGGGAAGCTTCTGCAAAGCCAAGGACACTGTCAATAAGACAAAATACCAGCCTAAAGAATGGGAAAAGATTTTCACCAACCCTACAAGTGATAGAGGACTGATCTCTATGTTATATAAAGAGCTCAAGAATTTAGAGCCCAAAACCTTGAACAACCCAATCAAAAAATGGGGTACAGATCTAAAAAGGGAATTCTCAGCAGAGGAATTAGGAATGGCTGAAAGGCACCTGAAAAAGTGCTCTTCATCTTTAGCCATCAGAGAAATGCAAATCAAAACAACTTTGAGATACCACCTAACACCTGTTAGATTGGCTAAGATAAAAGGCACAGATGACAGCCTATGCTGGAGAGGATGCAGAGCAAGGAGAACACTCCTCCATTGTTGGTGGGAGTGTAAGCTTGTTCAGCCACTTTGGAATGCAATATGGTGGTTTCTCAGAAAATTGAGAATCAATCTCCCCAAGGACCCAGCAATACCACTTCTGGGTGTATACCCTAAAGAGGCACATTCACACTCCAAAGGTATTAGCTCAACTATGTTCATAGCAGCAGTATTTGTAATAGCAAGAACCTGGAAACAACCTAGATGTCTCTCAACTGAAGAATGGATTAACAAACTGTGGTACATCTAAACAATGGAATACTACTCAGCAGTAAGAAAAAATTATATCCTAAAATTCGCAGGCAAATGGATGGATTTGGAGAATATCCTCCTGAACGAGGTATCACAATCTCAGAAAGATAAGTAGGCGATGTACTCACTCATTAGTGGTCTCTAAACAAACAAACAAGAAAAAAAGCCAAGCATGCCCAAGCTGCAAACCACAACCACTGAACAGCTTGGGATCAGTAACACCCTGGACTGACCCTTTGGACCCCACTCCAACTATAGGAACACCTGACTCACTCTTGTGGGAGGATGGATAAAACTGGATTTGACCAGGAGTGGAGACTGATCCAAACATTATTGGGTCAGTGGGACCATAGGACTGTCTGCTCCCTGCCCAGGGAGGGGATGGGGAGTTGTGGAGAAGAAAAATGACCTGATGTGGTGGGAGGGAGAAGGGACCTTGAATAAGGATATACAGGGATGGAAAAAAAATTCAGAGGGAAAGCTGAACACAAAGTAAGTATATGTGTAGCAATCTTATTTGCATTATCACCCTTGATAAGCCATGCTTATGATTCTTATCCTCTTTATAGTTATTGTTAACTTTTCAGCATTTTAAATTCATTTTACTGTTTTTTTGATAAATACAAAATAAAGAAAAAGAAAGAAAGAAAGAAAAAAAGAAAGAAAGAACAATACTCAATTTTATTTGGAGTAACAGAAGAGCCAGGATTGCCAAAACAATTTTGCTCAACAAAAGAACCTCAGGAGGCATCACCATTCCTGACTTCAAGTTATACTATAGAGCTACAGTAATAATAACAGCCTGGTACTGGCATAAAAAGAGACTTGTGGATCAATGAAATTGAACTGAAGATCCTGACATTAACCCAAAAACATATGAACAACTGCTCTTTGACAAAGAGACTGAAAATATTCAATGGAGAAAAGATAGTATCTTAAACAAATGGTGTTGGCATAGCTGCATGGAAATGTGCAGAAGAATGCAAATAGATCCAAGCCTATCACCCTGCATAAAACTCAAATCCATGTGAATCAATGACCTCAAGATAAACCCAGCCACTCTGAACTTGATAGAAAAGAAAATGGGAAATACCCTCCAATGAATGGGCATAGGTGACCACTTCCTAAATATAATGCCAATATCACAGACACTATAAACAACAATCAATAAGTGAGACCTCCTGAAACTGAGAAGCTTCTGTAAGGCCAAGGACATAGTCAATAAGACAAAATGACAGCCCACAGAATGGGAAAATATTTTTATCAATCCCACAGTGACATAGAACTGATATATAAAATATATGTTGAACTCAATTAACTAGATCCCAAAGCCCTAAATAACTCAATTAAAAAATGGGGTTTAGAATTAAAAAGGGAATTTTCAGCAGATGAATTACAAATGGCTGAAAGGCACTTGAAAAAGTGTTCAGCATCTTTAGCCATCAGAGAAATGGAAATCAAAACAACTTCAAGATACTACCTTACTTCTGTCAGAATGGCTAAGATTAAAAACACAGATGACAGCCTATGTTGGAGAGGTTGCATAGCAAGGGGAATACTCCTCCATTCTTGGTGGAAGTGTAAGCTTGTTCAGCCACTTTGGAATGCAGTATGGTGGTTTCTCAGAAAACTGGAACTCAATCTCCCCAAGGACCCTGCAATACCACTATTGGACATATACCCTAAAGATGCACATTTGCATCCTCAAAGCATTAGCTCAACTATGTTCATAGCAGCATTATTCATAATAGCAAGAACCTGGAAACTACCTACATGCCCCTCAACCAAAGAATGGATTATCAAACTGTGGTACATCTACAGTATGGTGTACTACTCAGCATTGAGAAAAAATGATATCCTAAAATTCGCAAGCAAATGGATGGATTTGGAGAACATCCTCCTGATAGAGGTATCACAAACCCAGAAATATAAGCAGGCAATGTACTCACTCATCAGTGGACTTTAAACAAACAAACAAACAAAAAAAGCAAAGCACACCCAAGCTACAAACCACAACTACTGAACAGTTTGAGATCTGAAGCACCTTGGAGATCATTCCCTCCAGAGCAACACCTGACCCAGTCTTGATGTTGGGATGAAGAACGTGGACTTGCCTAGAGTGGATGCTGACTAAGCCACCTTGCACTTTTGGGACCTTCTGCCCTTGCTGGGGAGGAGACAAGGAGATGGGGAAAAGAGAGAGTGACTGGAGGGGCAGGAGGGGGAAGGGAGTTTGAACAAGGGGATACATGGTTAAAAAATGAGACTTTATTCAAAAATAAAAAAATGCTAGCAATAAAAAAATTTTATGACCTCATCTACTTTAATTTATTAATATTAATTATTATTACAATATATGTGTTTGGGGCTGACCACTAGGGATTGGATAACCTACCAGGGAGCTTATTCTTGAAAAGAAATTCAAAACAGAACAAGTGCTTCTCTTTTTCTCAGGAACCATTGATTGCCTGTAGCTCTTCATGTGGGGGTGGGATCCAACAGACTTTCCCTATCTTTATTAGCATATTCACAAATGTTGTCATCATGTAGATCTTATTCATGATCTTGTTAGATTTCATGGGTATAACTTGCCTGTCATGTTAAAAAAATTGTATACCAACAAGGCACCTATTCCTTGGGGTCTTGCAGTCTTTCTGTTCTCTCTTCCACAATGTTCCCTAAGCCTTAGGTGTAGGGTTTATCTTGTAGAACTATCTGCTGTTGTGAAAACCATATAGGCAGTTGTTCTCCGCATTTTTAATAATTGTAGATTCCTGTAATGGCCTCCAATCATCTGCAAATGCAAGCTTCTTTGGTGAGAGATGAGAACTACAATTATCTGTGAATCGAAGATTAAATATTTATAATATAGTTAAAAATTATATTGAATAGTGAAAATGACAGTGTGAGTTTCTCCTCTAGATCTTGAATCTCTTTAGCTAGTTGTTAGGTTTACCATTGCCAGGCCTGAAGTTCCTCCTAGTGAGCGGGTTTTCATTCCAATTCAGCAACTGTTGGTTTCCTAAACAACAAAAGTGCCACTGTTGCATCACTGCAGATATCTTGCTCGGTTAGTCATTATTGTGATTCATGGGTTTAGATTTTGGTAGGACCACTGATTGCTTTTCTCCTTTGACCACTTTTCCAGTACCTGCTAATTCCATAAAAGGTAGTCTAAGGGAGGAGGTTCTTAGCTCAGTTTCAAACCAAGTCCACAGTGCGGTGTTTTCAGCAATAAGGTCTTACCTTTCGGTTGGAAAGGCAGCTAAGGACCAAGGCAATAGTTTTGGAAGTCTCTTGGACTCCCTCCTACGACCAATAACTGAAGGGAAGTTTCTGTTTCTGGCACTAGGGTTTTGTTAGTTTATGACTCTTGGGGGAGCATCAAATGATGGTGTAACTTCATTTAAATTATGAAGATATATACATATAGAATCTATTTTAGGTAAACTTATAAAATACTGTTTCCTTATGGCTTTTCCAAACATATATAGTATTACCATGATTGCTTTTGAAATATTCCTCAAAAGTCCATTAACCTTGATGAATCCCGGTCTCTATTCACTTATTGCAAAAATGATAACAGTAATAAGCATATAAAACTTGTGCCTGTGACGATTAAGATCACTGATGAAACCATTTTGACACCCAGTAGATAATGAGATAATGTTACAGTCTTCCTCGTTCACTTTGCTTGGTTTCTATCTCCTTCCTTCCTTTCCTTCTCACTCCCTTTCTTTTCTCTCTCTCTCTCTCTCTCTCTCTCTCTCTCTCTCTCCCTCCCTCCCTTTCCCACTCTTTCCTCCCTTCCTCCTTCCTTCCCTTCTTCTCTTCCTCCCTCATTCTTCCATCTGCTTCCCTATTCTGTGTACTTCACTATAACTTTGTAATTTCCTTGTGTTCAGGGTTCAACAACTGATGAATTTTTGTTTTCCATGTGCTTTCAAAAGCTTTGAACATATTGATGCTCAATAAACATCAAGGTTTTACAAGAAAAGACCCAAGAATCATGGCCTATTCTGTAAGCTATAATGGTTTAGGAGAAAAATTGTAGATCACAAATCCAGTTATTGTATGGAGGATTGATTTTATTTTTCTGTCATAAATGTGATACAATTATTACATTTTGTCTGGAGTATATTATTGTTGTTACTACTATTATTTAAAATTACTTTGTGTATTTAGCCAACAATTCATTAAGGATATCACAGTTTTTATCAGAAGTCACATCAGTTAAGGTAAGCTGATATTGGTTACACAGCTTCTAAGTGTTAGTTAGAGTCTAAAATAAGACCTAAGCAGCACAAAAACACGTACTGTTTCAATTTACCAGGGCTGGTTAGATTGTTTCCAAATTCTATCTATCTAGAAAGAAGTCATTGCAGATAGGAAGTCAGTGGTAGTGGCTTCTTCTTCCTCCTCCCCTGCTCTTCCTTCTTGTATTATTCATTTAAGATCTGCAAAAACATGAGTGGTGAACTAGGCAATACATTGAGTAAAAGGAATTGTAAATAAGGTGATGAGGTTTAGTGTTGTGGATTGAGAGAGTGAAGGCAATATGGAAGTTCTGATAGTGCTTCATCTATGCTATTCTCAGACTCAGTGAACATCTAAAACCAGCATGCTGTAGCTGCTACCAGGAGACTTTGCACACAATCTTGATTGAGGTGAGGGTGGATTCCTTTTCCTGTGGTCTTCCTCAGTTTACTGACTATATACTCATATTTTCAATGGTGATGATGCTTCCCCTTTTATTATACATCGCTATTCTCTGCCTTAGCGTACTCTCAGAATCCCCTGCGAATATTGTGTTCATAATAGCTATCCAGAGAGCAGATGCCCCACTGCTGAATTGCTCACCCTTCCTCATCCCATGTAGTAGAAAAACAGGTGTCTTTGGTGAGTTTTACATTGGGATCTATTAATTCTAGTGTCTTTTTATGTGATCTGAAGATCTGAGAGCCAATTTTCATATATAAAGAATATCTGATTGTAGTCAGAAGTTTTTCTGTCCTGTCTGGAGCCCCTCGGTCTGTACAAAACTCTCCCACCTGCGGCCTTGTAGCTGTTTATAAAATAATTACTCAGAGGCTTATATTAATTACAAACTGTTTGGCCTATGGCTCAGGCTCTTTACCAATAAGCTCTTATAACGTAACTCATTCCTATCAATGTTTAGTCACATGGCTTGGTACCTTGTCTCATGTAGCATTCTCATCTTCCTTTCTCTGCCTCTGCTGGCATCTGTCACTCTGCTTTCCTGATTCCTAAAATTCTCCTAGTTTGGTTGACACACTTCTGCTTCCTGTCTAGCTTCTGATCAATTTTTCTGTAAATATTTGTCACTGTAATACAATAGTAAATATAGTGGCACAACATCTAATTTCTGAAAGAGGGACTGGATTGTGAACTCTAGGGGAAAAGAAACAGAACACACACACACACAGACACACACACACACACAGCCTATATTTTTAATTGCCTCTCCAGAATTTTATGGCATAAAATTATTATATAACCTTTAATAAATTTTCTAGTATATTTAAGATGAGATGAGCTGAGTTCTGTTTCTTAGAGTCAAACAGTCACTTAACTGTGAGAGTTTAATTTTTAAGTCATTCTTGAAATTCAGCCTTAATGTTGCTTTTTCTCCAGCTGAGTCCCCATTATCTCACCGTTTATTAAGATTTACAATCTACCTCTGGGGTATATTTTATGTTCCTCATCTGTTTTACATAATTGATTGTTTATGAGGTTTCATAATGATTTTTATAAATTTTTGTTCTTTGAAATTATATTACATAATATCCTCCTTTTATTTATTCCCTAAATGCCTCCATGTATTCCTTGCTCTCCCACAAATACATGGCCTTTTTTTTCTTTAAGATTGCTACACATAGGCTCGCTTCTCTCTCTCTCCTATCTCTTTCTCTCCTATCTCTCTCTCTCTCTGTCTCTCTCTCTCTAACTAAAGCCTGTCCAGTCTATATGAGATTACCTGTATTTAATATTTGGCTGAATAGCAAGCTTATCACCTCTGATTTTTTGGCTCTGCATTGATGCCACAGGCATCTATTCTATAGTTGATGGATACAATTTCTCACCTCTTTCCATCCTTCTCAGCTTCTTTTCTTCCCTGTTCACTCAAAATCAATGATTTAAGGAAGAAAAACCTGTAGTCTAAAGTTTCTGTCTTGCCTGGCCAGTTCAACAGCCATTTAGTCCCAAATAATTACGCAAAGGCTTATATTAATTATAAACTGTTTAGCCTATGGCTCAGACTTAGTACTTGCTAGCTCATAAACTAACCCATGATTCTTATGTATGTTGAACCACATGGCTTGGAACCGTTTTTCAGTGCAGCATTCTCATCTTGCTTCCTCTGCATCTGACTGGCCTCTTTTCTGCTCTACCTCATCCCAATCATCTTCGGGTTACCATGCTTTACTTCCTGTCTGCCTAGCTTCTGGTCAATCAGTATTTTTACAACAACAAATATTTATGATGTACAAGAGCATAATCCCACAGCAAAACCCCAGGTAATAGTTCACAGAATTGGCAATGATGAAACACTGTTAGCTGAACTCACTAAATAAACTCAACCCCTGTCAATTTCCCTCAATTGGAAATTGCTCTCACTTTGGAGAAAAATGAGGAGCCTATATTCTAGTTTCTTCCCTCAAGTCTATGATTTAATGCTTGTTTCTTTTGTGTAAAATTTGAATAGAACACACATTTTCCAAACTGACTTGCTAATAGGATTTTTATATTGACAGAATTTGATAAGTTGGGACTTAATACAAAATTTGCAGCTATTGTAAAGGGTGATGTTTTGCTAATTTCTTTCTCAGACCTTTTATCTTTAGTGTATAGGAAGGCTATTGATTTTTTTTTTTAGTTGATCTTGTACCCTGCCACATTGCTGAATGTGTTTATAAGCTGCAGGAGTTACCTAGTAGAATTTTGCAGGTCACTTATGTATACAATCATATCATCTGCAAATAGAGATGGTTTCACTTCTTCTTTTCCAATTTGTATGCCCTTAATCTTCTTTCATTCTCTTATTACTTTAGCTAAAACTTTGAGAACTATATTGAATAGGTAAGGAGAGAGAGGACAGACCTGTCTTGTTCCTGATTTTAGTGGAATTGCTTTGAGTTTTGTCCATTTAGTTTGATGTTGGCTGTCGGGTTGCTGTATACTGTATATCGCCTTTATTTTATTTAGGTATTTTCCCTGTATTCCTGACCTTTCCATTACTTTTATTATGAAAGAGTATTGGATTTTGTCAAAAGCTTTTTCTGCATCTAATGAGATTATTGGATGTTTTTTTTTTCTTTCAATTGTCTTATATGATGGATGACATTCACAGTTTTTCGTATGTTAAACAATCCCTGTATTTCTGGGATGAATCTTACTTGATCATGGTGGATCTTTTTGATATGTTGCTGTATATGGTTTGCCAGAAGTTTGTTGAGAATTTTTGCATCAATGTTTATGAGGGAAATTGACTTGTAATTCTCTTTTTTTTTTTGGTGCATTTTTGAGTGGCTGGGGAATTAGGGTTATTGTCGCCTCATAAAAAGAGTTTGGCAATATTCCTTCAGTTTCTTCTGTATGGAATAGTTTGGGGAGTATTGGTATAAGTTCTTCTGGTAGAATTCTGCACTGAAACCATCTGGACATGGACTTTTTTTTTTACTTGGGAGACTTTTAATGAGAACTTCAATTTCCTTTGGGATAAAAGTATGTTTAGGTATTGAATCTGATCTTGATTTAATTTTGGTAAGTGGTACCTGCCAAAAAAGCTGTCCATTTCTTCTAGGTTTTTCACTTTTGTGGAGTATAGATTTTCAAAATATGACTTGATAATTCTCTGCATTTCCTGGGAGTCTGTTATGTTCCACTTTTTATTTCTGATTTTATTTATTTGGATACTTTCTCTCTCTCTCTGCTTTTTGGTTTGTTTGGATAAAGGTTTATCTATCTTGTTGACTTTCTCAAAGGACCAACTCTTAGATTCATTGATTCTTTTTTTTGTTTGTTTGTTTGTTTTTCTTTATTTATTTTGTATTTATCAAGAAAAACAGTAAAATGAATTTAAAATGCTGATAAGTTAACAATAACTATAAAGAAGATAAAAATCAAAAGCATGGGCACTCTGGAGCAGGGGCAGCTGAACTCTGCACCTGGCCACACCCACAGCTCCTGCTGCTGCTGAGGGTATCTGCAAGGATCCCTACCGCGACCCCGAACTGAGTGAACTGAGCAAACTAACTGCAGGGGTCTCTGAGGGGCGGATTCGAACCCTGACCAGAGGTGAGGAGGGCTCGGCGGGCCTCAGCGCCTGTAT